>JAYKXP010000186.1:0-82153 GCA_037176845.1 Paramarasmius palmivorus | reverse complement strand
CACTGGGTTGTGGTGCAAGTGTTGAGTCGCAACAATGTAGCGAGCGTAGGTTGGTGAAGGAATGTTGATACAAGGATTAAGAAGGAGCGAGAAGAAATCCAAGTCTGTAGGTCCAGGCTATAACCTGTACTTCTGAGATGCTGACCCATGTTTTAGGATCAAGAGTGGACGAACTCGTACCGGATGGAGAACTGCGGATAAAATTGTAACAGAGTTGAAGAGCTTTTCTGATCCAGAGGCAACCCGAAAGCTACACCGAGACCCCTGCTCGTCGTGTAAAGGACAACTTGATCCTCCCAAGTGTTTCAACCTTCATGTGTAATCTTAGTTACCACAACGTAAGTCCATCTCCTAGGATACAGTCCTTCTTCCTGCTCACTTTAACCCTAGTTGTCTTCCCGATAAATACAATGCCCGAACTGTGCGCGCGAGCATGTGTCATTCGTGAATCAGGAGGCGGAATAACGAGCAAACTCGCTGGACAACACGCCTTGTTCTTATCCGAAGTCCAAGAAGGAGGTTTCAAGTCGTTTCCGACCATTCACAGGGTATCTTTAATATTCTCGATCGAAGAGGTATGCTGTGTATATAAGTATGGGTCACAGGTGCTTAATTGTCATTTCTCCTTCCTACGTCACCACCCAATTCACGAGAGCCTATCAAAGTGTCTCATAAACTTCCTTCATCGACTCAATAGCTTCAGTCCCCAAGATATCTTGGGCTTTCAGAAGACTCTGTAGATTGCAAAAGAGCTCGTATACGTAGAGCAGCTCCATGGCGATAGTATAATAGATGGATGCTCAATGCATTCGCAGTGGTCACAGTCGTTGAATCCTTCAGCCAAAGGCACAAGGCAAACACTAATACATACCCCTGACCCCGGCACCCACACTTGCCATTTGAATGGCGAGCTTGCGCAGGTCAGGATTTCGTTCACCACTTGCTGCAAGGGACCAACTCAACGCTCGGAGAAAGTCTTCGCAGCAATCTCTCAACATCGAACCCAGCCATCTCCTGGGGACGGTTCACTCAAGAACGAGTTCCCTCTTAACGACAGCTGAATACCATAGCTCAAAGGAACCGGTCAAGTCTTCCGGTTTGAGGCTTCCTGGATATGTGGCTACTGGATGTCACTACGATATCGTCTGCATAATTCTATATCACTCACCCCAAAACCCAAGCAGGAATAAAGACTGACAGATCCAACCAACTGCATCTTTGTTGTTGCGTGCCAGAATGTCCCAGGCAGCTGCCATTAACACTTATGATATGAAATAGGCGCGTAGAGACAATCCTGACCCTCTTTTCAGCGAGTACCTTTGAACGCATATATTTCGCAGCCGGTCGAGCATCCCCTTGAACTACCTCGTGCGCATACCGTGATCGCAGCCTCATTCCAAGTAGCTTCTGATCTCGAAGATCTTTCCGCTTGAAAGTTCATCCCCAAATTGTGGGAACTAAGAGGATGTGAAAACTATTCGATTCACGAGCGTCCTAGAAGCTAGGGCCGACATTTTAGTTTGATAAACGGCCGGCAAAGTTCCATCAAAGCGTACCTTCCACCATATTACATGACGCTAGTCGGAGCCCTTGACACTGCTTGACGGCGGGATCGATAACCTCTAGACTGTTCGCACGAGGCCTCAGGTGGTCACGGATCGTAGGTTTGTATGCACTACACACTGCAAGGCTCGCCTTCTCATTGTGCATCGGCGAGGCCGAAACCATTGATGATCGCCATGGACATCTCGAACAATCTCATGAAAGCGCCGCCCCTGTCGATCACGTCAGTTTTAATGTTCCGCGCTGGTGCAGTACTGACTTTTTGCATATCAGAAATGCATATGATTTGGGAATCTGTCTCCGAACATCTTGTACCTTTTCTCGAGGTACTTGCCCTTGAGTCACTGCGCACAACAGCGATGGCGATATACCCAACCTTTCGATTCGAGACGTTCGTAAAAATCCATGCTCCCAAATAGCAGTACCACCGTGATGAGATACCTAGGTATCGCTTTTCGGGCTGTGATTGCAGGCATGTTGTTGAGGTTTGGACGAGAGGGAATCGACCATAATATAAAGTAAAGTCATATAGCCAGTGCCAAGGCTACGCTGATTCAGATGCATTGAAAAAGCTTACAAAGTACGAATCAAGCCGAGGGCTAAGGCGAGCGATTCACTAATAAAGTCCATCTACCGTGGTCTCTAGGCATCTGTTGAGTGTGCTGGACGACTTCATTATAGTCCTTGAAGGATGTCTCGAGTGTATTCCGTCGTCCTATAGTGTAACTCGAGTTCCTAGACCCAATGCGAACCAAATGTACTTGACTCCACGGCATGTATTCGTCACCTTGAACTGTGTTTCAAACCTGTTACATGCTATATGACTCTTGTGAGCACACGCACACAAAAGGAAGACTCAACATCCTGCTACATATCCCTGACTACTTTCGACTTCCAATCAGCGAGTGAAGACGGGTATGTATTTCTCATCGATTCATCGCGGTCCGTTTTCGTCGCCCTTACAACTATCCCGACTGAAAACGCGTCAGTTGAAGCGTCTGAAGATAGACGTTAAGCCTGCAAAGTGCCAGTGTGGTTTGAGAAAGAGAGTGCGGAGAAAAAGTCAAAATGTAAATTCATACTGTCACCTGGCGCCCGTTCAGGTATTTGAATGTTTCACGAATATCGAACAGGGACATCTCGATGCAATCACAGCCTGGGCCCTTATATAGCAGGAATGCATCCCCATTCAATAAGACGTTCTTGTCCAATGACACAGACCATGGGCTTTCGATTTCCAGCTCTCCGACTTGCTAGTCCACTTAAGTATTTTCGCACTCCCTCGCGACCCTGGTCTTCCCTTGCGCTTTAACATCAATATCAATGACCGTGCTATCACCCATAATCCCGCAACAAGCACTTGCATTCAATTAAGAAACGATGGACAAATGACGATTTGGAAGAGTTGTGAAGCATTTACAGGCAAGAATACAGCTCTTGCGGAGAAAAGCGTGCACAAACCGCCTCCAAAGACTGGGTAGACGATACAATATCACTGAGAGTGCGTGTTATAACATTGCTCTGGTCGACTGAATTGACTCCAAAATTACACAGTCCGGTTTCTTAGAGGATGATGGTCATTCAGCTCTAGAACGGGCAAAGAACCCCCAAAATACCGTATCCTCGACGTCCGACCTCCCCAATAGACGTGATTCACGTCTGGGTTAGCAAAAGACGTCCCATTCGTTCAAAGTCGATATCACGAACAAGGAAGATGTCATTGCTGCTTTTTCTGCTCCTTGGCACAACCACTGATAACCTCTGAAATAACCATCATCCACACTGCCGCCGTCTTCGATTCCACGAACTGACACCCTCCTTTACCACTCTCAAGATAAGTCAACATCCTGGTACACAGAACGTCATGACGCATGCCAAAGCAATTGGTGCCAACGGTGTTATACACGTCTTCTGCCTCGTTGCTCACTGGTGCCGGAAGAACTATTCTCCCTGTACCCTGGGAATGTGCCAAAGATCTTTGTGCTGGTTCGGCTTTAGAAACGTTCGTATACCTGCGATGAAGCTTGTCATGGTCCTTGGAGACCAAGAAGCCGGCGCCCCACCAACAACAACGCGTACGTCTCCTCACACCATAGCGAATTCTGCACGAACTACTCTATATACCAAACTCATTGCCGAGAAGCTCGTCAGAGACGCCGACAAGGCCACCTACACATTTCAAGGCAAGGTCCCGTCCGAACAAGGCGCGTTGAGACCCGGCAACGCAATCTACGGTCCCGGAAGCGAGTGTACGAGTACATCTTCCTCCGCCAACGGAACGAGAACGTATCGTTACTAATCAAATCGTCACGAATCCTATTGCCATGTCGAGAACTCGTGCGCCCTAAGCGCATCTATTTATACTGAGGCACTCTCATCGGGACACAAAGTCTCCCTCAGAAATTTGTGTCAAGCATTCAGCGATTACCGATCCTGGCCACCACTACCTCGTCGACACGCAAGGCTATAAGCTGTAAATTTGAAAAGCGGGTATTTATCAGTGGAACCAAAGCGTACGCAACCAAGGAGCTTTCTGCCTACCGTTCAAAAACGCTCTTGGGCGAATTTCGTTGAGACGTGGTAACCTTGCTCGACAACGGTTTTGGGTTTTTGCCTCTGTACCGGAGACGTCAGGCACTAGCTGCCTAGACGGTGGTCTAGTCGATAATCCATCCGTGGTGGATGATCTCGAGCCCGGCTGCCTGTTGAGAAGTTGGTGGATTGGGGTATGAAGGTGTTGTGGACACGCTAGAAGGCACTGCAAGATGTGTTAAGGAGTATATAGAGAATGGGAGGTTGAGAGAGGGTTTGAAGCCAGGAGCGTTTTGGGCACGCTGGGAAGTAAGTCTGACTTGTATGTGGAGTTGCTAATGAAGGCAGATACAACTGCAAGGGTTTGGATTTGATATTGTAACTCAATATTCTTTACTTTCACTCTCAGTATGGATCCGAGTCGAGCGCTTATGGGTGCCGCGTAGCCCTTTTCTGATTGACTCCAAATACAATACGCTCACTTCTTATTGCCTTGATGGTAAAACTGATCACCGAATGGGTGTTTAGCATGACGGTTTGAGATGATGAAGAGTCTCAGTTTGCATTCCAACGACACACCGCCACTCTTGTCTGCTTACACAGTCGAGAATTCAGTCCACCACTGATCTTGTTGTGCACAATATCATTGAAGTACAGAAGGCAAGTCCTACGAGGCGTCTGTTTGAACCCGGTAAGCAAGTGGACACAATGTAGGTATTGAGAACTTGTCTTTACTTTTACGGAAATGTAAGTAGCAACACGCATGCACACATCAGTCTAATCCTTCGGAGAGTTCCTTTGCCATAGAAGAAAAAACTGCTGACATATGGTCATATTGTTCTGTCTCTGATAATTTTGGCGCGTGGTATTTTCCCGAGCGTGCCGGATCCAGGAGAAATTCAGTGAAAGAGGCGTGTGCAATCTGTATTTCAGATCCTGTAACCTGAGGCTCAGGTACGCGAATTACAGAGTGCAGTCTGAGCAATAGGGCATCCACCCTTTTTCTTGGGAGATGCAAAGCCCGGGCAATGTTTGAGGGCGAGCGCCAGCGGACATTAAGACCCTCTACCTGTCGGTCGGGGGTGAGAAGAATCCGAAGAATCGAACGGATCTGGTCCCATTGACGACATGTGGAAAGGATTTGTTGATACAACACATCCAGAGCAGAGTACCGAGAATCCTGATAACTGGCAGGCACTGTGCTCAAAATGGATTGTAGCTGGTCCTGTGGTAGCTCACCATCAGTATCAATGTAATTGATAACTGTGACAGCAAAGATGAACTGTCCGCTGGCTCTCTCGACGAGATCCATCACCACGTCTTCACCTGGCCACGTTTCTCCCCTGTCGAATGCATAATCATACTTTGTTTGAAGTCTATCGAACTCGTCCAAGAGGTATCTCCGAATGTCAAGGTCCGCTTCAGTTAAGTAGCCTGCAAATCGAATTGTTGCTCCGGAGATCTGTAACTCTTCAAGACACGAAGCCGCGAAACGTGCCTTGATCTCCTTCTGAATGTGGTGCTCGGGCCGACTGCACAGAAGGAACCTGAACGGAAAGGGGTTGGGTGTGGTGATGCCGCCGATAGCGTGGTTGATGATCTTTAGAAGAGTTGTTTGGGAGGTGGGCTTGAGACATTCATCGAGACCATCGACGATGATGAGATCAGCCAGCTCTTGTCGTTGGTCCTCCGTCAGTTTCGAGAACGGCTCCAGGAGTAGCTTTTGAAACTGATATTCAGGTGAGGACTGGAAGATGTTTGGGTGGGAGCGAATCACATCGATGATCAACGGACCAACGGTGTTCTTGAGCCTGAGGTTACCCGATGTACAACACTCGTAGGCGATCGTCGCCACGACGCGATCCAACCTATCGCGTGTGGAGTCGTTCCGGGAGAAGAAGAATGAGGCAACTACATGCTCCCCAAAGTCCTCTGATAACGTTTGAGCGATCGCCGACTTCCCAACTCCAACATATCCATTCACCCAGAACATTCTAACACCTCGACTTTGGTTCTGGATCCAACCTCCTAGTTTTTCGAGAGGTGCTATGCGGGTGTTTGGATTACATTTCGGAGGGGGATAACGTGCCCCCGCATAGCGGGTAGCATTAGATGCGGCATGATCGCCAAGTTTCTGGAGGAGTAAAGCCGTGTCATCTGCAATATGATACATCATACTCATGGGCAAAGGCGTATGAAGATATCGAGCAAAACACGGACCTCCACGGCTATTTATTGTGTTATATTGGATTCCGTTACTATTGTTGAAAGCTCCGCCAAAAAGACTAAAATTTCTGGAATTCTCGAAAGACATACTGAGAAAGACAAAGGGGCCAACGTGAGGGAAATGTTAACAGACTGGGGTATGTAGCACTTGCGGACGAAGTCGAAGGTCGGGGGAGCCCTCAGTGCATGACGAAACGATAGGAATGATGTGGGTAATTTGGCGTAGAGACTCGATGAACTGATAAGAGACAACGGCGAGATCACTGTAATGACATATGCATCATTCTTCCGCTCACCTGACACGACGCGTCGCGTCGTCGAAAAACTCAATCTTATGGGAATTCCCAGATTCCCAGAGTCCCACCCAAACTGGGAAATGCCGGTAGGCTTCCCTAGCGGCACTTCGTTCATGACGCCGCTTCGTAGCGATGTTATTCATTGAACATGAAATGCTACTTATACTTATTATTGTAGTTAATCTGTCACTGTAGTTGTCATTCTATGCATGGTGCATTCACTAAATACCACCATACAGCAGCATATGGCAACCGCCGCCCAATACTATGAGCAAACGCATGAATACACTGTGCATATGAACACATATGTAAGGATTGAAGAAATTGACATACAGTACTCTCTACTGTATATGCCAAACCGAGTAGGGCCGGGCTGTGCCGGAACCAGCCCTACGAGGATTATCGTTACAGCGCTTGTAATAATTGTAGAATAGTTACCAGCTTTTGTCCCATTGCGCCTTTGTTTATGGTAAACAAAACCCGCCCCACCAGTCGGGATCCCGACACTTGTGCACCTCCCGCTATGCCTCACATTTGGACCAGTCTTGTACGAGTTGAAGGGATTCTGGGTTTTCCGGGGCTTGGTGGGCTGCAGAAAGGCAATGTCGATGGTCGTCGCAGGCGGTTGCCAGTTGGGAGGCATGGTGTTTCGGTGGGACCAATGACGCCATCCTTTTCGGAATTGGTAGCATTCTTGTTTGTCGTCAACAAAGGCGCAAGGACGTAAAACTTGAAAACTGTTCGAAGGTAAGTAGAATTATTACAAAAAATTGAGAATTCGCACGCATCGGCGATTGTGCATGCTTTCCCCGATAAGTAACTCGCTAACCATAGCTAGCCATACCCAGCCATACCCAGACTTGCTGAAGGTTTGAGTCTTGACCATAATGTCCAACCCCAGAAGATCACTTTCATTGAAAGATTGAAGCACACCTCTGTGGTACTACTCTTGTCTGTCACCTCGGCCTCTTCATCAAGAGTCACATCATCACGAACAAGCAGCCTCAGATTATTCATGATCACCATGGTAGTACAGCAGCGTATGTATGGAAGGACGAATATATGGGTCGTCAAAACCTATCCTTCCCTCTGAGCCGCTTCTTTTGTTTCTTTCGCTAGACTCTGAAAAAACCTGGAAACCAAATGACGCTCCTCCAATTCTGAAAGTGGTGGTATGTGGTATATCCCTGAGCGGGATTTGTCCAGGAGAAACTCGGTAAAAGTGTCATGCCTAAAGTGTATCGAACGCCACACAGCAATTACAATGTGCAACTCAAGAAACAGCGATTTGATCTCGTGCTCGTTATATTGAAAGGCGCGAGCAATGTTTCGAATTTCAGCTCGACCAAAGGTAAAGTCATCAAGTTTAAGGCGGAAGCGGAGAATAAACTGGAGGATTGGTCGAATATGCTCCCAATGACGACATGTAGACAGGATTTGTTGATGCAACATATCAAGAGTAGGATATGGAGACTCTGGTATGTAGCCAGGCTCAGTACTCAGAATGGCCTCCAACCGTTCCGGTGACTGCGGATCCTCACCGCGAAGATAGGAAATGACAACGACAGCAAAGATGAACTGCCCGTTCGCTCGCGCCACAAAATTCATCACTTGGTCTTTACTCGGCCTCAATCGAGTCTTGGAAAGTTTTTCTAAAAGATATCGCTGGATGTCCAAGTCCGACTCTGATAATATCCCTGTGAGGCGGATCGTTGTGCTTGGGATCTGAATCTCGTCTAGGCACGAGGAAAAGGCCGCATCTGCGATAAGATTTCGGATGTGGGGTTCAGGTCGACTGCATAGGAGGAATTTGAAGGGAAAGGGATTGGGTCCAGAGAAAGTGATAGCAAGATCTATCATGCGCAACAGCCTTTCTTGAGAGGGAATGTCAATGCACTTGTCGAATTCATCAACGATGATCAGATAAGGCAGGTATCGGCATGCTTGTGAAGGAAATCGGGAGAATGGTTCAAGAAGAAGTTTCATGAACTGGTTCTCCACAGATGTTTGAAATACGTCTGGATGAGAGCGAATGGCGTCGATAATGAGGGGCCGAAAAATGAGGCGCTCGAAGAGGAAGAGATTCGTCTCTGTGCAGCATTGGTACGCTAACGTAGCGACGAAGTGCTCCAGATTGTCGCAAGTGGAATCGCCGGGTTTGAAGAAGAATGTTGCAAGTCGGTTGCTGTGGTCCCCCGAAATCTTCTGAGCAATTGCCGTCTTTCCTGCCCCAGCAACTCCATACAGCCAATAGACTCTAATGTCACTGTCTCTATCTCTAATCCACCTGCCCAACTTCTCAAGAATGCTGACCCGCGTGTTGGGATAACACTTTGGCGGGGGGAAGGGTGCCATAGGTTCATAGAATGCGTTCATCGCGGCTCGCTGCTTCAATGCTCGAAATATATCCTCTAAGACTCGAAATGAGTTTCATTTCTTAAGAATAGTCTTGGAAACTCACCGTCAGTACTTGTATTAGTTATGTTAGTTACAGTCTGAGGTCTATCCATGGTGTTGTGAGCACCGCCGCTGATGGGCCTGCAATAGAACGCCAGTAATTTGTGATTGATACGATGTAGGGGGCGTGAGGATTGGGAGCAACGACGAAAGATGGTAGGAAGGGGGAGGCTGGCTTGGAAGGTGCAATGGGTGCAATATTGGAGTGGAACGGAATGGGCGATGCTTCAGAATGACGCAGGGGCTGGGGAAAAAGGATAAGAGGAGATGGTGGGGAACGCTGGAGTGGCGGGGAAATGTATGACAAAAAAATCGGTGCAACCTCCTGCCTAGGTCCTCTGGTTATTCGGTACAAGAATGAGGAGCGAGAATGGAGATGGGAAGCAGAAGATGGGAAAGGCGTGTTATCGGCGTGTCAACCTGTTTGAGGATGTTTCCTTCCAGCCGCCGACAAGGAAAATGGTTCTATCGGCGGCGCACTACTTCCGAGCTCAATAAGGAACGACGGCTACAAGGTGGAATTCATTTTTATGTTAGTTTTGCTTAGGCTCCTGCATACCTTTGTATTGATAGTAGAGCCGGAAATCACAATGGCTAACTGGGCCAATGCTCAACGTTGAGTGGGCTAGAAGACTACAACGTTATCGGAGCTGGGAATTTGATACTCGGAAGTCAAAAAGGATCTATAAAACGAAAACATAGAAATGCTTACAATGATACTAGCAAGTTATTTGCCCTCAAGATACACAAGACTCATTGAGTGGGATATCGTGATGGGAGTCGAGGAGTAAGTTAGCCGACTACTGGCTTCTTCCATCACGGCCTACTGTCGATTCTCAACAAAATTCCTTATCCTGGACGATTTCTCGTTAGGAACGTGTAAATCTTCTAAAACGGCTTCAACAAGTCTCAGCTTCCAGCGCACAGGTGTTTCTGATGGAACAGAACAGAACACGTCGACGTGTAGAGAAGTGGGGCTATGTGTGGTCAAGGTGAGTGTAAATTCTTATTGCCGTATATAAGATATTGACTCTCGGTGTCTATCCTGAATTTCTAGGATTGAAAAGCTATGGAGCAATCTTTGGTTTGAGACTACAAGGAAGAACGCGCATATTGGTGTGGATACTTTACAAATCCTTCAAAATTCCGTGAACATCCGCCTTTCGTGCGTTAGACCAACACAATTGTGACCCAGTTCAGGATGGTTGGGGATTGGCATACAGGCGAAGAATGGTACGCGACATGGACACGGTAATAGTATCAGGAGTGGCCGATTTGGGTGCGCGGACACCCCAGTTTCATCCTGGGCATATCGACATGGCGGCACAGGAGAGGCATGATTGGTGGTGTATCTTTGGGCAGGCGTAGTCACGAATTTTAGGTTTGTACTGGCTATGTTCACTAAGCTGACTCCTGGGCTGAAGCTCATTCTTCTTCTCTTCAAGATCTCGGATTTCACTGGGATTCGCCAACAAGAGCATACGCTGTATGGGGTAGCACCTCCGTCTATGTTTCTCGATGCTACAGATACACCTGCTGCACAACTCGTTTCAAGGTCCAAGCATCCACTGTTACGAGAAGTAGCCCGCAACCGTAGCGTACCTCAAGTGCCCAACATAGTGTAAGCTATCAAAGCAAGAATGGTTCCGTATACTTTCTTCAGTACGCACGGGTGTGTACATCAGGTTCTTTCCGCTTTATCTGTCTTCCACTGCTCTTCCAGATATTCGTTTGTGCATCTCCACACTTCGAGTTGCGAGGCAGGACGATCAAGTTGTTCCTCTTCCTTGATTTTCTCCTTCAAGTGAGCGACATAGTTTGTACTCAGGCATGAATGCCCTAGTTCTTGTGGTCGAAGAGGATATACCAAATGTCGGAGGTGGCTATGGTGGTTGAACGATGTCTTATACAACCGTAAGCGTCAGACGTCAAGGATTCACCTCGTCGCGCAAATCGATATTGCCTGTCAATATCACTGTTAATTACATACTCTTATACACTATGCGATGGACGAATGAATGAATGGAAGTAGGTATTGCAAAATATGCCTGTATGTCTGTATAAGTAACCTGAAATGCATGAGTCACAAAATCATGGAAGACAAAGGACAACAAGGATGCTCCTGAACGTTGCCTGGTCTGGTCTACGAAACGCACGAGATAAAAAAAGGTAAAGACGGAGAGGAAGACATGGTCAACCATAGTTCAACCCTGCCCCCGCTCCGCCGCCTCTGTCATCAAACTCCCCACCTCTCGTCGCCGGTGCAGGTACTGGTGCATTCCTTCCTTGAGGATCAGCAGGCCTCTGAGGTAGACCTGGCGGCGGCGCCCAGGCCCAGGATTGGGTCCTGTATTCCTCTGTGCCGGCGGCGGAGGTCTACCAACTCCATTCCTTCCACGACCACGACCACGACCACCATATGGCCCATTCCTCGCCAACGACGATGCACGCGGTAGTCTAGGGTCATACCTCCCAGGGGCAGGAGCAGGAGCAGGACCACCACCATAACCACCAGGCGGCCCACCGCCATTACTATAATGAACCGGCGGCGGGAACCCAATAGGTCCTCGACCATTAAGCCCTTGATACGGTATCGACATTGCTCTATGCTGCGGCTCGTGTCCATACCTCTGCCCAGGTGGTAACGAAGGCACGTGTGGATGTGGTGGTGCAGCTGGAGGTGGACGTTGATGCATTCTTTGACTTCGTTTGTCGAATTCGTGGGCAACAGTGAATGTAGCTTCAAATTTTTGAAACGCACAGTCTGTCAAAAGCGTCATTATTTTGATTCCATTCAATCCTACTGCGTGAGCCTCAAAATTTTGATAGGCCAATCCGTTTCATGGCAGCAAAGGTGTCATAACAACGTACGTACCCTTGGACTTCAATATTATGAGGCTAGGGTCTCTCAGACCCTCTTCCCCGCACCTCTGTCACCTGCAATTGCACCGTTCCACATATCCGCAGGACATTGTGAATGAGATGATGCCATAAAACACAGATCAGGATCCATAATGCCAGACAACGGTAAGCCAATGGTAGGTCTGCCTTGGGGGACTCACGAAAATGGTGCTGAGGGTAGAATAAAGGCTTCAGTGAGCATCGGCGATATTTTCATCGCCGTTCTGAGCATCATAAATTTGAAGGTAGTAGCTGATGGTCCCATACAGAAGATGTGTCAATACTTTTACGACTCCCTGGAGAGTCAAAAAATTGAAGGCAGCTACAGGAGACGTGCCAATACTTTGACGATTCCCGGGAGCATCAAAACTATGAAGTTAGCTGACAGTTCAGATGAGATGTATCAATACTTTTACGCTTCCGTTGAACGTCGAAAATTTGATGGCCACTTCGATCAGTGTTTCAACAAACCTCGTCAAAGTTTTGATCTTCGCCTTGAGCATCAAAAATTTGGTACTCAATTACCGTGCCCGGCAATCCATCAAACCTCTATAGAGTTTTGATCCTCGCCTTGAGCAACGTTTTATTGAGAGCCTTCGGTCAACAATCCAGTAGGCGTCACACGTCAAAACTTCTGTCGTCCTCCTGAGACTCAAAATATTGAAGGTTCCTTATAGTTATTAGCTATATTTCAATCACCATCAAAACTTTGGCCTTGTGCCCAAGAGTCGTTTTATTGACAGCCCTTGGCTAGGGTCTGTGGTCGTTACACTTCGAAACTTCTGCCACCGTTGTGAGATTCAAAAAATTGAACAAAAGAACCTTAGTCTCATTCATCAAAATTTTGACCTTGTACCGAAGCGTCATTATATTGATAATGAACCGAGCGGTACCACCTGATAGCCAATAGGGCATGTGCGCTGAGTATCAAACGATGAAGCTCCTTCATCCGTGTTATCTATTCCGCGAGGTTTTGATCTTCACCCTAAGGGACATTAATATGATGGTCACCATCTGTTCCTGCTGGCAAAACCCTCGCAGTGGCTTTCGCATCTTTCATCTATAAACATCTCTTGGTTACGTCATGATGGAACTTCGGACGTTATAAAGTGGATAGTATCTACCCACTAAGTTGAGCAGTAAAACCTTCATAATGGTTTTCGCATCTTTCATCTATAATCATCTATTGCACACGAAAAATTAACGACTTCACCGAGGATTGAACAACCTACCTCTAGCTAACGGGACAGCTCGGTTTGGCTCGAACGAATTGACCACTGGTCTACCGAACCGTGCGTAGGTTGGAAAACTAGATAGCCTCGTCAATGTGTCATAATACTTGATAAAATTTCATAAATGTTGCACGAGGTACAAAAAAGTGTTCATATAGACTACACTACGCTACCTTTTCCCCTTAGCCGGACGTTTATAGCCTCCAGCGGCGAGAGCAGCAGGCATGGTTCGAGACCTTTTGGAAGATCTTCCACTCCCACTGTTGTCAGTACTGGCGGTGGCGGCAGCAGCAGCCTCTGCCTTTTTCCTTGCCATAGTCGCTCTCCGCTTCTCAGCTCTTGTCAAAGCTGGTTCTGCTGGAGGTGAAGGGCCATTGTTCGGTTCGCCGGTAGGTCCTTCTCCCGTGTTCTTGGCTTTCTCCTGTGCAATAGCAAGCTTTCGCTTCCTGGCAGGAGTCAGACCAGTGTGCGCAACGGGATCAGGGTGGTTGGGTGTGTGGTCAGTGTGGTTGGGGTTGTCGGTATGGTTGGGGTTGTCGGTATGGTTGGGGTTGTCGGTATGGTTGGGGTTGTCGGTATGGTTGGGGTTGTCGGTGTGGTTGGGGTTGTCGGTGCGGCTGGGGTTGTCGGTGCGGTTGGGGTTGTCGGCGTGGTCAGTGTGGTTGGGGCTGTCGCGGTTGGGGTTGTCAGTGTGGTCGGTAGGGCGATCATCGGGACGAGGAATGATATAACGATCCTGCATGGAGACATTCTCTGAATTATTAGGTACATGGGTCGTGTTTTGATCTGCAAGTTGCATTAGTTAGTAACAAGTAGAAAAACTGTGCCAGTCACCTAGGCTAGCCTGCAGGGCTGGCTGTGTGTTCTGATAATCCATCATACCGTCCCACTCGGAAGGATCTAGCTTGTTGAAGATTTCCTGGAAGGCCTCGAAATCGAAAGGAGGATGACTTTGCTGGGCATCAGTCACCGCTGTTGAGCTCCATTGGCCAGGCACGTGATTCAAATCGTCAACCGGCGGTGAAACGGGACCGAGACCCATTGAAGTGCCTGTGGTAGATTCAGGAGGATGGGATGAACTGTTGATATCGTTGGCATTGGCATTGACTGTAGGAGGATCGGTTGGAGAGGGGGTATTGGTGGTGTGAGCCGGATTGGCGGTAGTGCCTGCAGTAGAGATAGCGACTGCAGTGACGGTGGAGGTGGAAGAAGGAGTAGGGGTGGCAGTGGAAGTGTTGGCGTTTTTAGCGGTGGTGGTAGCAGCGGAAGTGTTGGCGTTGTTGACGTTGACGGGAGCGTTGACAACGTGAGACTCTGATGACTCACTAAGCGCCAATTTAGCCACCAGCGCTTCGTGAGCCGCGGTATATGCCGAGGAAGCTGACTCGGGGAAACTGATCAAACGTTCAGCACCCGCAGCTTCAGCATCGTCATCCTGGTCACCACCAAGAATGCTGAGACCTTCGGCGTTTGCTGGAATTCTTGATCTACACATCGATTCCGCTGGTGAGAAATTCAGTTACGCTATCATATTTAATCAAAGGAAACACTCACAGAAAAGCGCCTGGGCATACTTATGGCAAAGTGCATGGGTTTCAGCCAGCTTATCTTTGTTGAACTGCGCCAATGTCTGACGGGTTCGAGCTCCTGGGACAATGGCGCATACACTAATATGCCTCAAATCAGTATATCCTTCATAATAGCACGAAACATCATCACTTACCTCTGAACAGAGATTTCCCCATCTGCCATGGGCCCGAACGTTGTCAACAACACACCGCAGCCTAGGAATGCCGCTATAGAATCAACCATAGTTGGAACGACCCGATGGGCCTTTTTCCAGTTGCTAAGGAAACTGATGTTATTCAGGGGCGAGAAGATCGATGAACAGGCGCCTACTGATTGAACTTCTCTGCGTCGTTATCCCAGCGTCCAATCTTCTTGTACTCTGTCATAGCTTCGTCGTACTCCTTCTGAATTTCCACCTTGATTTGCTCCAGAACCTCCTCAGTCTCGGCTTCCAACATAGATGCACTAAACTTGTTCATCTCCTTGATCCACTCCGCATTCGGATTAGCCTGCGAGATGACCGCCCACTGAGCATCAAAGAGGTGCTTGAGCTTTGCTTGGTAGAATATCCTCTGATACATACGAATAAGGGACGTTCTGATATGCTCAAGTCAATCAAAGAACGTAACTGGAGGCTGACAGAACTCACCTGTGGGGTAGTACCTTCAAGAACTCCGTCATCATCGACAACACCTCAGAAATTTTCTCCGAGTCGGTTTGCTTCTTGGAGAAACGGTTTCGAGCCCATGCCGCAATAGCCTACACCAAAATCAGCAAGTTTAGACTCAACAAAGAAACAAGACATACATCTCGGTTATTCTTTTCGAATATAGCTCGATCCTTAACCACCTCGAGCAACTCGTCGCCAGTAAAATCCGAAAGAGGCCGGTCGGAGTAGTCCTTAGTCTCGTCTGGCTCCTCATTCCAGTTCAGGTTGTGACCCCACTCCTCCAAAAAATCGGCGCAGACTAAATCGTAGTACAAGGAGCGATTCTCATAGAACACCTGCTCGTGCTTCAGAAGGATGATGAGCTTTCTACCTTGCGCCCATGTTTTACGACCTGTTTTGCCCGGCTCTGCGGTCAGTTGAGAGCCTTCGCCACCTATGTTTGCCGGAGGAACCTGTGGTGATTTCTTGTTCTTGTTTCCTTTGAGAGCTTTCTTGGCGGCGGAGATGGCACTGCCAATACCCTTTCGGGCAACACCAGGTTTTGGCTTGGTCATGAGAAGGGTGACGAACTAGAAGGAGGTCGAAGAGACACAAAGTTTCGAAGCACTGTAGAGTGTCAAAGTTTTGTGCCCACAGAGGTTTGCCCACACTTCAATTTTTTGAGGCTCACGGAGACGTTCACAAATTTGTTCTGTGTATGTGGCGGGTGGCAATTCAATAACGGCAATTAATTATCTACCCGCTGCAAAATCAGTCTAGAAGTCCCACCGGTAACCGAACAATCTCAACTCAAGGTGCGTCTATTTCGCCTCATCACGGCCATTCAATTCAAGGGTGACAATCCATCTTCCAAACCCTCACCAGCTCCGTCATCGTCAACGTCCCCATGTTCTTAACACCAAAACGCGTGCACTTTACAAAGGGGGTAAAACCAAAAGTAAGTGATAGAGCTCCATTGCAGATTGTACATATTTCTAACAATATTCCAGCCTGTTTCTCTGCAGGATATCGTTCCTAGCGAGACCCTTCTGTCTTCAGAGACCAAGGTAGAGGACATCTTGTGGCGTGGATAGGTGCTGACACACTACTGATAGGCAGCTAGGCAAGGGATCAAGGACCAGGACATCGAAGATGAAAATGAAGTGTTTCGACTTCTTGTTCCACGTAATGTCCCATACAAATGTGCGGAAGTTTCATCGCTAAGCAGATTCTAGATCAAGAAGCTACGGACTCTGAATCCCATGCCAGCGACTCAGAGGAGGATTCAAGCTCTCAATCGGACGATGAGATGGATAGCGTGTTTGAACAATCCTCATGCCAAGATGGCAATGACCAACGTTGGGCAGAGGAGGCATCTTCTGATGAAGCCAGTGAATGTGAAAGCTTTGCCTCTGACGATGGCGAGACTGACTTTCAGGAGGCTTTGCTCAAATGGGTTAATCGAGGTACGCTTCTGTTTCTCTTCTAATTTTTTCCCTGTCTAATCGTCAAATTAATGATGGTAGACGTCTCAATTTTCCCGCCAAAATCGCCTCCTACCTATCACGAACTCCGGCCTTTTGGACCTACCAAGTTTGACAAGCGTCCGGAAGGAATGAGCGACAAGGAATGGAAGTCGGTATTGACCGGGACCTTTGATCGCTGGTGGAATGACCTCTACGAAAAACACAAGGTTCATACGGAATACATGATGCGTGGCCAAAGCCCTATTGGAGACAGGGAGTGTTCATCTCGTCGCTCCAACACGTTCTGGAACGACTTAGATCCCCAATTTTGAGTAGATACATTGTAGATATTCTATCTAAATGGTCACATGAATTCTTTCGCGTCGAATCACACACACAGGCGACGATTCACGGCTGCCAGCAGGGGTTGAGGTTGGGACAGCAGCTCTACCCATACGTATCAACTTGCTCAACCCCTTCCCATCCTTCGTGCGAGCGTCCCATCGTGCAATGAGATGCTAATAACATATGAGCTTGTATTTCGCAAGAAAAGCGACGGAGACACGTACACGCTTCAACCAACGCTTATAAAATTGTATCTTGGCCCTACGCCAGCTGTGACGGTGTTCTGGCCCAACTTCGCTGAAAAACCGGTTCGCAATGTTGTCCATCGCCCACCAAAACTTCACGTTCTGAGGGTCTCTGGGGTGGTCTCGATAATGGACGTAGTAGTATGCCCATCTTTTGAGGAATATGAGTTGAGCCTGGTTCAAGTGCAGGAGGGATTTGAGTATCTCCGCCCTTTCCCAACGATAAAGAGGCTTCCACTCGTCTCTATAAAATCTGAGCGTTAAAACTATGATTATCGGGGGATAATAAAAACATACCTTTCAAAATATGTGGGTACAAGCGACTGCTTCGGGGCCATAGTTGGTGGGTCGCGAGAAACGATGGTTTGAAATGATGGGCTATATCTGCGGGCGTATACGCCTCATATTGAATCCCAGTTTACGTAGACTAAGTTTACTTGACAAGCATTTGAATGGCTGCGACTTTATTGACCTTTGAAACGGAACTCACTGCAAAGTGTTTGGATTGGTGATGTAGTGATCTCTTGATAGGCCGGACCCATAACGACATACGACGACCCCAAAAGCCTGCCAAGGCATCTGATAGGAAGCGTCGGGATCCTGATTCGCCGCAATAGGTTGCTAAGCGCTCGTATCAGGCGGCCCGTAACGCCTTAGGTGTGTCATCTGACCATGTGCCCATATGTTCCGAGCTTCCATCAGACCGACTTTTTTTTTTATCAGACCGGCCTTGTTTTGTTTTCTTGTTTTTCCAGACATTTTTCTCCGACATGGCAGCCCATACTGAAGACCTATAAAGGCATGGGTATATCTCAGATGTCGATCGACCGCCCACCATGGACTTTGGTGAGTAGTCGTTTTTTCCCCCTCTTTCCCGCCCATCTCGAATGTTCCCCGACCTTGGGGTAGCAATGAAACCATTCCCCGACCTTGGGGTAGTGGATTGTACTCATGATATTCTACCAGTTCATAAGCTTCGGAATGGGAAGGAGTTTGCCGTATTCTGGAAGCCAGCGCCGGATATACAGGTACAGGGCGTCACCGCAGGAGGGCTAGTTTCGGCTAAACAGCGAGCGGCGTCGCCTGAGAATCTGAATATGGGTGAAGAGGTAGCCGAGGAAGGGGGAGAGAACACTGGTGCGTGACAACTTGCTCCCTATTGCCTAGACGCTGACTTTGTTTGACAGGAAGAAATCCTATTTTGACTACCATCCGTAATCTAGCCCGAAGGCTTACACCACCGCCGCTGAAAGCTCCTTGGAAGCAAAGCCAATCACAGCCAATCCCTGACGGTAAACTATCCTTCAAACAAGCCAAACTCCTCAAAGTCCGACAACAGTATCGTGCGGCCAGAGCATCACTTCGTCTAAGAGCTCAACAACAGTCCGGTACACAGGGCCTCAAGCAATGCGCTGCTCGACACGTTAATTCTCAAGACGCCGCCGTCTCAACCTCCTACGTCACACCCGCCCGAGAATGGACCGGTCCGAAGATCCCATACAACTCGACGGTTTACTCCCTGCCTCAGACCCTCTCCCTTCCAAACATGCGCCTGGTTCGTTGGCCTGATCGAATGTAAGCTTCAATTTGTTTGGATCTTTCAGAATGCTCATTACAGTTGATAGGCAAAGCCGTATGATCCGGGACGCCAACGGTGGGCGCCTAGCGTATCTTGCGGGATGGGCTGGACCTGGATGGGATAGCGTCATTCAGCAGATTCAAGGGATTCTCCGCGACACATTCACCTCCATTCGCCTCCCACCGGACAGTCTCGATCATCGCCGAGGTCATTTTCCGGCGCTTGCTATGGGTATCTCGTTCGGAGGTGGTCAAACTCAACCGAACAACCTCACACATCCTGAAAATACCGCTCGTGTCTTGGAAGAAGCGAGAGCACATTCGGCTATGCAAAGGAAAGCTCGATATGATGATTGTGCGTGACTCTTTATCGAGACCCTGACTTCGAGCACTGACACGTATGGCAGACGTAATGCGGACGCAGTTTCCGGAACTGCATGCCCTTTACACTCGCGTCATTCAGAAACTGCTCCAGCAAAACCCATCTCTTCGAAGAAACTTCCCCGATTGCTGCTTTGCGGCCACAACCTTCAACTACGACCGCGCCCATACCCTTCGACACATCGACTCACTCAATCTTTTTTGTGGAATTTGTGCCGTCATGGCTATCGGCGACTTTGACTACACACGTGGCGGGCATCTTGTGTTATGGGACCTAGGGCTGGTCATCGAAGTACCTCCCGGATGCACTGTTTACTTTCCCTCTGCCCTCATCGAACACTCTAACATTCCGATTGCCAAACACGAGTCGAGATCGTCCATTGTGCAGTACAGCGCTGCCGGCTTGTTCCGTTGGGTCCACAATGGCGGCATGAGCGATAGAGAGTTCCGATCCAGAGCTCATCCGAAGCAGTTGAAGTCATGGAAGGCTCATCGTAAGTCGATGGCTCAAGAGGGCGCTCGTTTACTATCCGGCATCTAAATTGTATTAGAGTAGTTCCTAAGTAAAATATATTTCTTGTCATCAATACACGTTTCCGTAGCTCAGGCATTCTACATGAGCCGAGTACAACCCTAACTAACCCTAAAAATGTTGGTTGGCTTTCACAAGCGCCAAGTTAGCGCCTCGGCGGGATTTCGGAGAACTCGTTCGGCAAAACATATCTTGCGCTGTAACATTCACCATGTCTTGGGAAGGCTCAGAAACATGACAATCCTTACCTCTGGATTCATCCGAAATCAAGAGTACAAGAATCTCATTGGGCCCTGCCCTCAGGAAAAAGTCGAGCGGCAAGTACAATGAAAGCACCTTTCTTTCGCACTTTACCATACACTCCCATGCCTCGGCAACGTTTATACCAAACTCGAGCAGAGAAAAAAGCGGCCGATCGTCGTAAATGGTCGAGATACTACCATAAGTATGTTTTCATTCATTCTTGCGTGCAATTTACCCATATGTTCATAGGAATAGAGATAAAATCAATGCCAGTCGTCGAAAGGCACCGTCCGTGTTTCCTGTATTTCCGCCTTCTCACCACTCACCCTCGTCTAAATCTAGCGTGCATGTCAACACTGCGATCAATACTATCGAACAGAATGCTCAATTACCCAAGGAGGTGGCGAAAGGATCGAAGAAGAACGTGTCATATACAGGCCAGGGCGCCAGGTGCGTGTTCATCCCATACAAGCAGGCGTTTATTCATCTTTCTATGCCTAGACCGCTGCTATCAAAGCAATCCAGAGAGTTCTGGTTGCAGGAATTGTCAAATATTCACGAACAATTGGAGAAAATCACCGGCAAAGAGTCCGACAATCGCCAGAGAGCATGCTCAGCATATCAGTCTGCCATTACCTTTCCTACGGATGCCGGTGCTGTAGCTCATCTCGATCAGTTACATTCCAGCCTAGAGAAGCTACAGTCCAACGTATACGACTGCATGACGGGCGTTCTCGAGAACGTTGGGACCGGGGAGCTGTATTCCGAGTACGAAGACTTCAAGGGCAATATGGTTGTTCTTTTATCATGGATTGCTGACCTCACCATGCAAGCCATGGACGGTGGCATTCCATCGCTTACTGATAGCTATGCCCGCCGAACGCTGAGGTTCCAGAAGTAGATTCTGTATAATTACACATCTCTATTATCCCCCGTGAAACGACTTCAGTGTGATCCAACCTTCCTTAAAAGGAACCTCTTTCTTCAACTCCAACCGTCACCTTCTTGTCCATCTCGTAGCCTCAAAATGGTCAGCACTCGACGCCTAAAGGCTGCCAAAGCCAAGAAACAAGCCAATAACCCAGTATGTGCGGTACTCTAAGCCAACGATTCTTTTTCGCTGAACATTTCAGGGCTCTCTCCGACGTCGTCGAAGCATGCGATTGATGTTGAATGTTGCTTATCGTCGGGATCCCGTACGTGCTTAACATTTTTCCCTTAACCCTTACTCACTGTCCACAACAGACTCTTAGACCAATTTACCTTCTTCCCATGGATACCAGACACGTCCGATGGCTCTCAACAGAGCTCTACAAGTGGTTCTTCCAGCATATCTGGGACAGAACCTACGTCCAGGGCATAAACCACCTTCACCAACTAGTCATCCAACGCTGGCCACAATACGGGTTTTATGAGGACGACCCACAGCTTCAGAAGCTATTGGACTATACCAGGAAGGAGGTTTGTGAAGCACATCTTCGCTGGTCGAATTTCAATCTTATGCATTTACAGGAGATTCGAGAATGGATGCACCGACACGCAGCTATGGAAATGAACTATAAGGGTGAGTTTGCGCGGGAGGTGTCAGACCTGGGTCGGAACATTGCCATCGAGGAGTACGACCAGGGCTTCACGGACGGACTTGAGCGAGATTATTGTGGCGCCGAAGAATTTTTTTACCAGGGAGTCCTCTACAAATTCAGTAAATCCCGCTACATCATTAAGCGGGAAATTGAGGGTTCCTTCTCGTTAAATAAGCTTCTGTATTCCGGGTTGTTTCCGCTTCCTCAGTAGCCACTTTTTGCGCTTGATCCAAATTTGAATGGACCTTCTCCCTTGCTTTCGGGTAACTAGTTCATATTTAAAGAACTCCTAAGAGACCAGAACGTTTGAACTGCTCTGCAACTGTACGGATGTAAGTGTTCTAATTGATACCTTCGAAGAGACCCATCTCAAGCCAGCTCTGTAGGTCGTATTCCTTGAACAGCATACAGTTTACGGAGGATCAACTGGCCTATCTGGGTAGTAAACGCGACGAATATATCGGCATCCGAGATCTTCATTGTGACCCGGATGACGAACAATTTTGGGATCTTATTCGCAAATTGGCTCTTTCCTGGTCTGCACGATGGGCCCCTCCATTGTATATCACCAAATGGAACACAGAGGAGCGCGCAGCTTGGAGGAGGGCTGTGATATTGGTATACTCGTTCGCTAGCTGTCTAACGTGCTGACTGACATTTGAATTAGAAAGCTGTTCATATCCTAGACCTGGAGAGTCGCAGCGTTCGAGGCATGGCAAAGCTGCTAAAGAAGCTCCGCATCCATCTAGCGGCAAACTCTAATTGGCTTTACAAAGTGGATGATCGCGCCGCACAGATTCTAAATCTTCCGCCATCATACACCAAGCGCGATCAACCACGAGGCATTCCGGCATACCTTCCCCGATATTTCCCCGTCATCGAGGCCAGCTGCACGCTCCGGGTTTGTACTGAGTTGGATTGGGAAGCCACCGTGCTGAGGAGCGTTCACAATTCCAATATGACCAGAGGTATTTCGAACCCCTAGGTCATGAGGTGTATTTAGTTTCTCGGTGATTTGTATGGCACGCCGTAATGCACAAACTTCGAACTCTTCATTGCAGTGTATAGCGGCGTTTCAAGCAGCTTCTCATTTGAATCTTAACTCAAACTCTGACCATAGTGTGATTAACGTATTGTCTTATTGATGCCCGTTGGTGATTACATAGTGGTCTAATTATTCGGACCGATTTCGTCGCTCAGCAAAGATTTACAGCAGATAACATGCGGGGTCGTTAGCTGTGCATTAATGTGACGCTCACCAGGTGTATTATAATGTACATAGTCGAATAATAATACACACGGAGTTGAATCGACCCAAAAAGACAGCGAAAGAATTTCCATATGCCTGCAGCTGGGTTCGAACCAGCGTCACCATTACCGGTAGAAACTAGATAGGATCCTCGCGCCTAAACCTCTAGGCCATACAGGCGATGGAAAGGATGTTCAGAAGACGTTTACATCAGCAAGACGTCAAAGGTGACAATGATATTCCTTACAACAAAGGGTAGTAACTACTGTTATAATATAGCCTACATGGAATCCTGCAGCAAAGTCAGTTCGGTGCTGTAGTCATAGTGAAGATCAAGATCTTTGACTGGAACGATGCCATTGTAAAACCATGTTGCATACTCCACGGAATCTGAAACGTTTATGAGCATCCAGAAACTTTGATACGGCGTGTAGACTGACCATGGCTGAAGTTTGGAGGAATGACGGGATGACACGGGTTTTGTTTCTCCTCTTTTGATGATTCAATCGACGGGGAGCCATCTAGTGTCCAAAGGCTGGTCAGCGGAGATTAATCACGATAGCTGACACGTACCGAAGCTTGCAGCGCTTTTCTCGGCCCCTTCCATTGCAAATGGATAACCTTCACACCAAAGCCGTTCTAGATGGACATCAGAGGGGGTTTGTTAAGTAGAAGAGCATGCGTACCAAGTTCATCATTCGATATCAGTGGAGCAGGGTCTTGATGAAGATTTTGAGAGCTTGACGAGTCAAAGGAACCTGTGTACAAGCCTCTATCAGCAACAATCGACGATTGTGACGAGCAAAGCTCTGAGAGAAGGGCACGTACCGAGGATCACACTAGTCAGAGAACAGTGAAGATCTACCAGGAGCTGTCTTGTTGAAGGGGCGATTGCGCTAGCTGTATCTGCATGAGAGCTGTGAGTGAGGTATTCAGATGTGGCGGCTTGTCGCACCTACCAAGCTGTTTGTGAGCAAGCTTGATGGCCGTATGCAAGGCTTCGGCGAGTTCTTGAGAGGCTGTATCGTTTTGGGAAGACATGGTTAAAGGCGAAGGAGTATAGACAAAAATTCAAAAAATTGAACTTATGTACCACACGGGATATCACGAGGTCATGGTAGCGGTCGAGGGTTGAACGTTGAAATTTTGACGCTGGTTCAAGTCAGCGCTAGACACCCCCTAACCCTGACCATACCCTAACCCTAGTTTTCCTGTTGAACCTAGACCACCATGGGCAAGGATCGCTTTGAGCGGAACAAGAAACGATTCGAAACTACTGGGCCTTTGCTGCCCAAAGGTTCTCGTCATACACTCATTACTAGCAGTGCCCATCGAACCACTTCGTCGAGTTTCAATGTTGAAATAGCTCCGCGGGTAGAAACAACTCCGGCCCGAATACTTGAAGAAGTCGACAATGACAGTGTCGGAATGGAATGGGACGCTATGCCAAGCGAGGATTTTTCTTTCAACGCCACTCCGGATGAAGAGGAGGAACTTGGTCGGGTGAAGGTTTCCATGAAATCTAAGGCGAAGAGATATCAGGATTCTGTATGTTTTATGTACCTTATCCAAAGCTCACACTGACAATAGGAAGGATCATCCGCTACTAACATGGAAAGAAAAACACCGCGATGACTATCTGGATTGGATGCTCGTCACCGAAGGCCGTGGGCGCCATGCATCGAATTGTTGCTGTGGGTCTACAGCAGCCAGATTTCGCTGCCTGGATTGCTTTTCACTGCAAATGGTGTGTAAAGATTGCATACATGCCCAACATGTACTCAATCCTCTACACCGTGTTCAAGTGAGTGGTATATGATGTCTCCTTGATGCCGTAACTGAATTTTTCCATAGGAATGGAAGAGCGGTTACTTCCGCCAGATTCCGATCAAGGATATAGGCATTCATGTTCACCTGGGGCATCGTCCGGGACAAGTTTGCGAACGTCCGCAACAGACCCAGGGGGATTTCGTTGTTTTGACCCCTACGGGTATACACGATGTAGTGGTTTTCTTCTGTGGGTGCAATCCCGCTATAGGTATGTTTCCACGTGTTTGTGATGGGCCACAAATTGATTTTTTCAGACCACAAGCAGCAGCTTCTTGAAGTAGGATGGTGGCCATCATCTTACAAGGATCCGCGATCCGCCGCCACATTTGATCTCCTCCGTCAATTTCACGCCCTCAATCTCCAATCACAAACGCCTCCCACTGATTTTTATCGAACGCTGGAGAAGTTGAGTGATGGAAGTGGTCTTTCAAAGCCACCTGTATGTTTATTTAACTTTGTTCCTGCTTCCCTCACTATAATGAAAAATAGGATCGCCTCGCCCAATTTATGATCATGGTCCGGCAATGGAGACACGTCAAAATGGGAAAGCGTTTCGGTCGCGGCCACGATCCATCAGGTTTGAACGGCACAGAACAAGGAAGTACCGCCGTGTTATGCCGCTCTTGCCCTCAGCCCGGCATAAATCTTCCACTGGGATGGGAGCAAGCTCCTGCCAGTCGAAGGTATGCGGTTACATCCATTACCTCAAGTCATGATTATTCATCCTTTTTCAAGATGGCTTTATGCCCTTATTTTGGCTATGGACGCCAACTTTAAACAGAAAGCTCGCTCTCGACCCCAAGATAGTCTGGACGAAACTTTGGGGCCTGGTTGGGGTTGCGTAGTCAATTATGACTCATACATGGCAATCGTAAAAGCTAGAAGCCATGCAGATGAGGTAAATCAATTTCCATACATACGTGCACAGGCGGACTGATATGTTATGTAGATCTCCCACTGCGTCGGCTTCAGTGCCATATGGAGTGCAAACAGTAAGAAGTCAAAGGGTCTTAGAGCCACGGGGATTGGTGCAGTCATATGTGCGCGCCATGAACTGTTCCGACCGAATGGAATAGGTGACTTGCAAAAGGGGGAGAGGTATGTCCTAGTGAAATTTGTCAAAACCTTGCTTGATCATGACTTCAGGTACTGCAACATGGACGCCATATTCTTGATGAGCGTCATGCGATTGACATGCCTCATTTTATTCATATCTTACGACATTGCCTGTCAATGGTATAAAAACTTCTTCACCAGGATGCATGCTATGCCTTTGGAGCTTCATTTACCGCATAGCACCTCTGTTCATTTCAGAGTTCCGAAGTTTCATTTACCAGCGCATGTTCAATCATGTCATGCGCCTTTCTCCTTTAACTTCACAGAGGGCGTCGGGAAGACTGACGGCGAAGGCCCAGAGCGGAAGTGGTCTACATTCAATAACGCCGCAGCTTCACTATCAATGATGTCACATGGAGGTCGCATGGATACAATGGCCGATCAGGCCAACGGACATAACTACGACAAAGTAATCAGAACAGGTGGGTCTAAATGTAGCCAAGACCATTATATGTCTCATTGTTGGTTTTAGGCACCTTCTTACTCAAAAAGTTGGTGAAAGCGATTTCAGAATCCATCATCAACGCTCGGGCTTTCGCCGCTATCAATGACGTTTTGAAAATTCAATTTGGAGAACACGTAAGAGAGTGGGAAAAGCAGGTTGAAGCCTGGGAACAAGGGCTGAGCAAAGAATGTCCCTATGATCGTCCGACCGCTTGTATGTTTTTTGTGTTATCTCTTGTTTCCGGCATCTCACGGGATTGAAAGCCATTTCAGTTTCGAAGGTCAAGAAGGAGATGGCAGAAGAAAACGAAAGGATTCAGCGCGAAAAGGGTCAGAATGAGGCAGTGGTAGTGCTGGCTAACGCGGCTGCAATGGTTATTGAGGGGATCGAGATCGAGGAGGCTCAGTGCGTTTTTTTCTCAACTTGCGTGAGCTAACATTACTAATTGTTTGTCAGGGAGAACATTCAGCGGCTCACATCACTATCAAAACAAACCGACTTTCAAGCAACAAACATTCTCAATCGCCGAACCACTCTCCTTAATCGTATTCAGCGTTTCCACAAGTATCAGATTGAACATATCCCTGGAATCACCGAACATATCCCCACTATTACTTCGGACGATCAGCCCGAAGACGTCGTCCTTTCACTTCCGAGTTCGCTTCCGCCGCACGTTCGTTCCTTGATCTTTTCCAAGGACGTCATCAACCTGGAGGATCGGCTTCGTCACGCTTATGCCCATGAAGCGATAGATGATTTGACCGATCATCTCTGCTCTCGATCTGTAGCCTATGCCCATAGCACCCGCCAGCCTGCTTCTCAAGGTGCCTACACCAAAACCCGAGCATTTCGCGATCAAATCGAGTCCAGAGTCAAGTCAAGTGAAGTATCATATAAACGACATCGCGCTGCTCTGTATGCTCTCAGAGGATCAGGCGAATGGGAGAGGGTGCTTCGGGAGCTAAGACCGGAGGACGTAAGGGCAATGGGAGAACGCACTTTGGCTGCAGAAGAACGAGAAGTCTTTAGACAAGCTCAGATGTTGGCAGGAGTATCGGAGAACGAAATAGAAGCAGCATTACTCGGAGCTGATGCTAACGTCCCCACGGTGGAGGACTTGAACGTTCTCTCAAGTAAAGGTTCCACAGCATCTTGGATATGGTATGTGGCCGGAGACCGTATGAGTACGGACCGTAGAAAGGATATCCAAATTGGTAAGCGTCAGTCTCATTTGGACGATCTAAGCTGATGTTTCCGAGATTTTCAGGTTTACGTGTTTAATGGTGCAAGGCTCGAGCGAGAGCGAGGAGAGCTCGAGAGGAGCTGGAACTTGTGGACGAAGAGATGAGGCGATCGATCGAATTTTGTCAGTGGAGAGCTGGATGGTGGGATGCTCAAGCTATACGGCGATCAAACATCAGCCCTTGGCTAGCAGACGGCCTCCAAGCCTATGCCTCAGAGCAAAGTGATATAGAAAGGCGTCGAGGAGTTTCCTGGCAGTCTTCCTGGGCACCCTTAAGGATGCGCGTGGCGGATGTGATCAAGAGTCTTGACGACAACCATTCTAATCCAGAAGAGATGCTCAAACGCCTGAAGGTCATCACCGTCGAGCTGGATGTTGAACAAGATAGTTTATTGGAAATTTACTAATTGCAAAGAATATATATTTTGACTTCCCGATCGAACGCTCTATCATGACTTCGAACTCCTCTCGGTGATGGGAGATACCATCCGTTCTATGTAAGCCGAACAGGCTTCAAGATTATGAGCCTCAAGGTAAGAATCAAAAATTGATCAAACTTCCTGATTCAAAATATTAACGCTCAGCGCAAAGATCAATTCCTTGTCGGTCGAACAGCGAAATTACCACAGTGGCTTTCCCAACCATCATCCATAGTAATGCTACCAAATCCAGCAGTTCCTGTTTTTTTCTAAGTGCTCATCGATCTTGAGCACAGAGTCATTCCCGGATCTAGTGACGAGGTTGGTATCGGTGTGCGTATTGAGCGCCGATGCGGTAAGTATGTGGTTCGATAATGTCAAATTAATGATGCTCACAGCAAAAATCAAATCCTTGTGCGCTACTTTTTGATCACAACGCTATAGAACATCTGTCAAAATTTTGGCGCTCACCGATGAGTCTCGATATTTCGCCAGGATACCGTACCGCTATAAGCATGACGGGACACCTCCGTTATTTTGAACATCAAGGAAGTAATCGAATTTTCGAGAACGTCCCATATCCACAGCTTCAAGATATCGAAACTCAGATAGAACCTCAAAAATTTGTCGGATCCGGATCATATCAGACTGTCACCAGCGAGACATTTCAAAATTTTGACGCTCTCGGGCGTCAGCGTAATATTGCGCCACACTGCCGGGTATCGAACGTCAGTCAAATTTTCGCCAGCATGCTGTACCGCTATGAGCATGATGACGGGACACCTCCATTATTTTACCTCCATTATTTTGATCGTCAAGGTAGTGATCAAAGTTTTGAGAACCTCCCTTATTCACGGTTTCAAAATTTCGATGCCCACAGAGAGCCTCAAAAATTTGTCGAACCCCAATGTATTGTCGCCTGCCTGACTGTTCAAAATTTTGACGCTCTCGGCCTTCGGCGTAACATCGCATTTGATCCCCCCCCTCCCCCACGGTAGGACAGAATATTTCCTATAGCCATCGCGTGTATTGCTCCCTCTTTAATCTCAATCCAAAGGCTCATCTTTACTGAAATATTTGACGTTCATAATAGTCGAGTGCGGCGTGGTGTAGCTTCCACACATCCGTGCAAATATTGGGCTACCATGAGCATTGATCTGCAGCCACTCACGTCCTGAGAGCCCGATGTCGTCAAAATATTGATGTTCAAGCGAGGAAACAATGATATGCGTCCACCGATGGACAACTAGGGGACGGCCGTCAAAATAATGAGTATCAGTCTGTAACTTTGAATGGAATCAAAATAATGACAGCTTTGGACACTCTATGGGATTCAAATTTTTGAACCTACATGGATTCCTCTCGTGGGAGGCTTCGTATACGGGTAGACTGTTGGCATGTGTGTGAGCGAGCGAGAAAAAGGAAAGAAAGGAAGAAGGGAGAGCTGACGTTTTTGGATCTGTCCAAAAATACTCATGATTCAACGCATCTTCTGCTGTGATCCTCTCTTGTGGGTTACAAATGAGAAGTTTATCCAGTAAATCGCATGTTTCTCTGCCAACCCTGTTTCATTCCCATCGCGTCAAGATCGAGAGTCAACAAGAAAAGAAGGAAGGAAAAACTAACACCTCATAAGCCTGCCTAACTCTCCTCGGATGAGTCGTATTCCACCTCGTGATTGCTCGCTTCACTCGCAACAATACAATCCTTAAATTCTGTTAAACCAGCTCCCACAGACAGGTATGTACTTATGCTTCACTCCCCATTTCAATGTCAATATCCTGGATCTCACCGGGTGGTAACTCGGGATCCCCATCACAAGGTCGGTCGATCCTGGTGTAACCAAGAAAGTCATTGCCCACTGGTGGGGTTATCAATTTATGAACAAATATGAAAGAGCACAGTAACGCACCACTGAGTTGAAGAATGTAGAATTCAAACTTCTGGTCCCAAGATCCCCCAGGCAAAGGTGGAAATCTGAACTCGGATCCCTGAGGAACTACGAAGACAAATTGATGTTTTCTGCCTCCCACAACTTTACCGAAACGCTTCATCAATATATTCAGCCCTTTCTCCTTCAACGAATGGTTTCTCCCAACCGTCATCTGAAACGCGATGCAACGATTGTTGTGAGAGACCATGAAGGAATCAAACGTGGGATTATTGGATTCAGCGGGGATGTAATAGCACGATGTCGACCTTGTTTCTGCCACTTTTGTATGCTGGGAGTAGAGAGATGGCGAGAGATCCGACTCTCTGAGGAGGTTCGTTAGAGAATTGAATTCGGACTAGCTTGAGTGGGTCGGCGTAAGCCGCCGACAGGAACGAGTTCGGCGTTTGAGATTCATTGATAAACATATACACAGCGGATGCTGAAGTTTGTACATTAAATCATGTTTTCGGGAGTCGATTTACCATCCTTCCAAGGACAGAAGTTCAAGGATTCGTATTGAAAGTATCCAGAGATCAGGAGTTTACAGTTTTTCTCAGAGACAATAGAGACAGTAGACTACATGGAATCAAAGAAAAAGAACGAAAGATAACGGCGTTTCATCAATGCACAGGTCCTGCACAAGTCATCAAGCCGATTCCCTTCAAGGAAAAAGATAACCGTCGCCAGCGAGGACAGGGTCATATTCGACAGCGCTGTCGGAAACGCCCAAGATTTGAACGGATCCGGCGACAAGTGCCGTAACAAAAGCTTTACGTGCCTCCTCTCTCGAGCCATAGGATGCATAGTCATTAGCCGAAATATCCGATACCAAGCTCTTCACGTTGTCCCTACTCAAAGTATCAGTATCTACAGCTATGACACGAACAAAGGAAGCTCACCAGTTCTTGACCCATCCCACTCTAAGACCAGCAACTACACAATACCACTTATCCTCTGGCGGTGGCAAAGAAAACTCCAAGTCGCAGCGAGGGCAGACAACGGACAGCGTAGGCGGAGCCCTGATCGCGGTTGCGTTGGTAACGGAAATTCGGTAATTTTTGTCCAAGAACGATGAATAATAAACTGACAGTGAGAGCGAATGTTAGAGAGAACTACGCAGCATCCAAGGATATCTTACTTTTCAAGACCATCATACCGACAACTTTGTCGAAAACTTCGTTTTGTGAATCGGTGAGGCGATCAAGCACAAAACTCTCATTGTCTAAGGAATCGGTTAGTAATCTGAGCAACAAAGAATGAACACAAGAACAAGCGTACCTGACCAGTTTTGGCCGAAGAGTCCTTGTAAAACCGGGAGAAGAGAGTCAAAGGCCGACATGTGAGAATAAAGTGATGCGGGATGTTGAACTAGTACGTCTGAACTCTGGGGATATGCCTCTACGACGTTGAACTTTATATGCATAGTGGTATCCGCTGAAGGCGGCACTAAAGTAAGATTTTAGATAGGTATTGCAGCCGAAGAGAAAAGGGTTGAGCTCCGCCCACAATGGAAGGTATGTTTAGCTTTGGTGAATCCAACTGCAGTAGAAGCTGACCCTGAAAGACAAACCAAAATGGTGACCTTGATGCCTAAAGTGAATGTACGCCTGTTTTGATAAACTGCATCAGGCAACGGCCATCCCAAAGAAAAACAATGTTCCGCGGGTCGTGCGTCTTTCCAAATAAGCAGTGAATTAAAGGAAGTTCGGTATTAATTGTGTTGTTGCTGTAAAATCGAGACTGGATTGGACGAGATCGACGTGGGTACAAGATCTTTAGGTAGCGTATTTTCCCCAAAACAGGTTTCCTGCAAGAACCGAAAGAAGCTGAATGAAAGTCTGTTCTACCTGGAGGTCTATCAGTTTAGGAGACAAGGGGAGTTGGAACCTTTCGTACTCACGACGTCTAGGTAAAGATTCTTAGAGCCCAGATCGGTACGTTGGGGATCACGTGTCCGAGTCGCGGTGGAATATGGAAGGTGATCAGAGTCGACCTGCGCAGAGAGCAACGAGTCACATCAATTCATTGCTGTTCCACATAGTCCACCAAGACGTCCTCGTCGTCCGGAAGAAAGATGTCGGGGTTCATCTCTCTTTCTGCTACAAATCTTCTCGCCTGCGTCCAAAAGCTACACTCTGTCAAACACGCTACCGTGAGGAAGGAAAGTTGGTTAAAGAATTCCAGGGCGGGGTCAAAAGTATGGGTTTGCGGGTCAGCTTGCATAGGAATAATTAATTTAGGATGAAAAAGAAATTTGAACCCGTGATGAACCGGGGGAGCAGAAGGTGACCATAACAAGGCTATAACATCGACTGTAAATGGTATGTGAAGGTACAGGAAGAAGTTGACCAGGTTAAACTCCCATCTTTCGTAGGCCCATGGTCGAACGATAATCTCCCGAACGGAAGAAAGCCGGCGCAAGTCAATCTTGGTATGTAGAAGTCGATACGCATATCCGTCAATCCTGATTGACAAATGGGTGAGGTTAGGCCATGAAGGAGAAGGCCTAGAGGGTTCCGTCTGAGGTGTTGGAGCGTTTTCTAGATCTTCTTGGTCTGAGACTTGTTCGTCGATTGTAGTTTCCGCATAAGCTTGCGTGAGAATGGGTAGGTATTTCGAGCGCGTCCTCTCGTCGAGAAGGAAAGGATGAAATGTGTCGAGAACACGAAGACGTGGATATGGTTGTGAGGTGATTGCGTCGAGGATGGTTGGATGGACAGGAAGCAATAAAGACAATGCTTTTAGGTAAGGCGCTGTCGCCCTGAGTACAGTAGACGTGTGAAATGGCACCCCATGATATTCTTCTTCGAGGTATATTAGCTGTTCGTGTACGAAAGGCGTCACTGGGGGCGCTATGTTGATGGCTCTGACCAGTTGAGCAAGTTTAGGGTTCGAGGTGAGTGAGGAGCTGAAAAGGGCCAATGTCGTGCGATCACGAATATAGACCACCCTGTAAGCCATGCGCAACGTCCTGAACGAGAGTTAATTTCGACACTGGAATGATACTGGTTGACACGTACGCAGAAAGATATTCGCGAGACACTAGCAGATAGCTTGTTATCCCCCTCCTCTCCTTGCTGACGGAGTCCCTGGCATCCTTCACCGCGCGTACTAATATCAAGCGGATAATCTCTTCCAACAGGGAAGCAGGCTCCGATTTTGTATTCGCAGCACCAGGATGATTGGCGATAGACTGGTTTTCGGCGTCGTCGAACATGAAGGGGATACTGCAAGCAGCAAGAAAGCAATGACGAGCAGCTTCAGATGAAGTGAAGGGCGGTGTTCCTTCCCACCGGGTTACCGATAGTTGTCCGCTAAAACGGTCTTGTTTTATACGCAGAGTTGCCTTTGGGCTTGCCTAAGTTCATACTTCTGTGTATCTGACCTGGATCTGACAGGATAATGATGGTGGAAGCGAAGATTATTCGTTACGTAAGAGCAAGGCCCCCACAGTGGTTTATTATTCAATCAATGAAGGACGACGAACTTGGTTGAATTCACAAGCAAACGTTTCGGATACAGGTTACAGACTATGATCAACAGCAGGAAAAAAGCCGAACGTTAGGCGCGGCAGGAGCACCCAGTGCTCTCTGTCGACCGTTAAACAGACAAAAATGAGAAGAAAAAAACCGGCAGAAACGGAATGATATTCCCCAGATACAACAGCTTTGGTCCTTCAAGGGAAAAGATATCCGTCGCTGAAAGGAATAACATCGTATTCCACGACTTTGTCAGAGTTCCCGAGGATTTGGACGGCGCCGGTGACAAGAGCGGCGACGAAGGCCTTCCGAGCGTCTTCCTTCGAAGAATAGGATGCGTATTTGTTCCCGGATACATGCAGTACAAGGCCTTTAACTGCGTCCCTGTACAACAGAATAATTTAAGTGGCTTGCAAAAGATGAAGGAACAATGGCATACCAATTTTTTACCCAGCCCACCCTAAGGCCGGCTGACACGCAATACCACCTGTCTTCCGGTGGTGGTAGGTTGACCGGCAAGTCACAACGAGGACAAACGACCGACAGCGTAGGCGGAGCCCTGACCGCCGCTGGGTTTCTCACCGAAACCTGGTAGTCCCTTTCCAAGAAAGACGCAAAATAACCTAAGCATAAATCAGACGTGACCTCAATGTTAGCAGCAAAGTCACCGAAAGGCTCACCTTTCAGCACCAACACGCCTACCGCTTTACTGAATACATCATTCTCGGCGTCCCCAAGGCGATCGAGCGCTGACATTTCGGCGTCTAAAGATAGACTAAGCAAGGCGGACGGTAAGAAGTCAACAGAAATAGTTACCAGTCCAGGTATTGTCAAACAGACCTTGAAGAACAGGGAGGAGAGAGTCGGTAGAGGCCATTTCGATGCTTCAGTTACGAGTTTATAGAGACGAGGGGATGGTAGTTACCTCTTTATATATCCTGTCGAAGCTGTTGAGTAATTGAGGGACATTTGTGAGCATTTTTGGGAAAGGATAGCGTTCATTGTTATCCTGCAATCGAACAAGACGTAGTGATCACAAAGCTAAAGGGACCAAATCTGTGCCTCTGTCAAGTAGCCTACTGTACGGGAGGATTCGAAACGAATGAAAAAGGCGGCGAGATCTGGCTCAGCGGACCTAATCGAGCGACGAATACCCCGAGCGAATGGAAGCAAAGTGTTTGGGAGTGAACGCCACAACTTCAACAACGAATTTGGGTATAGGTAACTCGGTATAACAATTCGAGCGAGTCTTTCTTATAGCAAGGAGATGCGTTATGGGTACTACACGCATCCGAACAGATGTGATGATCTGAGAGCTATGGAGAGGCTAATTTCAATGATTACTCGGAAGAGACGGAGTTTTGGACACAAATACTCTTTCGAATCCAAGACGAGGTTCGGGCTTTCTAGAACACTAACTGGACTTTTCTGGTTGATTGCGTATCCTCTGAATCCGGCGCATTGAAGGCGATTCGCGTTCGAACCGTTGGTCGCGGAATCGTTGTAGTTTGATGGAAAGTTGAGACTGACTGGCTCGATATCGAATCAAGACGTGAAAGAAAAGCGAACCAGTCGGGTGTCGTGCCTTCGTTGTCCCGCTCCATGATACACACAAATCTAGAAATATTTCATATAAGCGGCGAGGAGCTGGTGCAACCAGCTGAATATGCAACATACTTGGACTGTAACCACGACTGGAATACACAAACCAGCACCTGTGCCAAGAGTATAGGTTGTTCGAGCTTGAGGATGTATTATGGATACCCGAACAGGATTCAATGTCACGAAATTGGGATAAAGATGACCACGATTCTGTAAGCTTGAGGATGTGCTACAGTCAAGAGTAAAAGGCGTTCATGAGACGAAAAGATTTGATTTGTGTTGACTTACTGCCTGCTGTTTGGACTACGTTGAACGAAACATTAACGTAGATCTCTCCGGACAAGTTGTGATGTTTCAATGCTACAGCTTTATAGAGGGACCGCCTCAAGAATATATGAAAAACAGGAATTGAAGTGGATGAAGACGGAAGGACAGTACGTTATGACTCATGTGATGTACGGGTACGTTTCACTCGGCCCGTCGAGGGCAACCGCCGAAGCACATACAACGACATTGTAAAAGAGAGGCATACATCAAGAGCAACCGACAATCAACGTTACACTACGGTTCCAGGGCAGCAATGACTAAAGAAAGAGCTCATGAGGGACAGTGTTAACTGGAAGAAAGGAAGTGAACACGCACGACCGTTTACTAGAGTCATCAGCACCGGCCCAGACTCGACGTTCACAGAGAGCAAGTCGGCTACACTGGTACACATCCAGTGGATCGTGAGGAGGTCGTACTCGCAATCGTGAAGAGGGTGTCCAGAGATCTGGACGCTCTGAACATGACCAGCCAGCCGAACGAACTGTGTCGCCCACAGCTGAGAATTTGTTGCGACCGACAGATCTCTTTCGGGAGCACTGTCGCCTTCAGGACACTCCATCTGGGGTCGCAGAGTTGTTCGAATGTTCTCGGTGGGAACGTGGGACATGAACGAGTTAACAACGAGGTCGACGTTGTCTCGAAAACGTCGAGTGAGAGCAGTCTCTTCCTGAAAGCAGCATTGATAGTAGATAGGGAAAAGCTGAGGAAGCGCCGATGAGATGAACAGTCCAGATATACGAAGGACAATACTCACTGCTAGATTATGGAGGATAGCCATCTCTAACTGTAGCTCAGCTGAAGCGGTCTCGTTTCGAATAGAACCCAGGAGCCCAGCCGCGGTTCGAGGATACGCTTCAACCACTCTGTTGAAAAACTCTTGCAGGACCGGAACGTGGAAAGTCCGCAGGAAATCGGCATCATCCGAAGACAAATCCATGAGTTGGGTGCGAGGATAATGGACGACGACGGGACGATGCAGATTTATGGGTTTCAAACTCAACGAGGCCGATTCTCGAAGACTACTTAACGGTCGTTTGTTTTGCTATAAGGCCTGCATTTCCACCGAAAAAGGGAGCATCCGCCTTGCTTCCATCCCTCCCCGATAACGTCTTGTCAGATCTGTATTGCGTAAATTAGGTTGAGTATTCTAGTTTACCTTCGGAGGGCGAAATCGTCGGAGGAAAGAAAAGCTGTTGTTCAACACGATGACGACAATGTAGAAAGCAAAGGATCCGAAAAGAGGGTTCATTTTAATGATTTGATCCACGTGCTCTTTCTAGACCGATCCAGCGGAATATGCTTAGAAGACCGTGAGACTCAACCTAAGCAAGTCGGTTGGCGATTAGAAGACCTGTCGGGGCTCTGAGAAATGGAAAGTCCTAACTTTTGTTTTCTTTTGGTAAACGCCACTAGTAACCTTTCCGCGCTCAGTCCTTATCGCAAAGAACCACAAATCTTTAAAGAGCACTCAGGCTTGAACGGTATCGCTGCAGTTACCCATGGCGACTAGTGGAGCAAACAGAGGTATCAACACGGTTCGTCAACTGTCTTGCCTCAGAACGCACAACTCATAGTTTCATCTGCAGGTTGTTCTGGACGAGGGAACTGTGGAACGAATTGCGAGTAGAGTCAGCACTCTCCTCCAACAACAGAGAGGTCCTGTAGTGAGGAATACAGCCGGCGCTTGGATTCCCAGGTAAGCAGTAGATGCCTATTTCTTTTCTTTTTTTAAATTTCTGATTGCCGACAGAATGGATGTCTATCTGGATTTCAGTACAGACACAGTAATTGCATTATTCGAACTTCCCGGTGTTCGTAGAGAGGACATTATCGTCACGGTCGGCGACGGTAAGGTCAACGTCGAAGGGGATCGATCGCCTATTTTTAGGGCATACTCTTCGTCTGCGGGTAACTGGTTGGAACGCGACCCTACTCAAGGGGGTTCTGCAAACGCCGACATCACCGCTCGACCCATACGAAAAGCCATGGAAGAACTGCGATATGGTCAATTCAAAAGGACAGTTCACTTACCCGCGAACGTTACAGTACGTCCGTTCTTTCCATACACACCCTCTAATGCTTGATATCGTCCGCAGGTAGCACATGTGCGAGTCGTCCTCTACAATGGGATTTTGCACGTACAATGGCCTCGCGAAGTCGCAGTTGAAGCTGAGATCGCGCCGCAACAGCCAGCGGTCAAAGACGAGTCGGCCGAAGAGGAAGATCCACGTCCATCGAAGAGGATAAAGAAGGACTGAGAAACAACGACTGTGCTTCATTGCCCTCCTCTTGTATGTATGTTTTGTACATGGTTCTCCTGGAATACATGTAATGTTGTCGAAAGGAAACTGCGAATGCTGTATCTGAGATGACTATAACGAAGCAGTTCGATGCTACTCGACATAAAGTAACTTAAACGCTGAAACGCCATGACCACCCGATTTCATACATCGAAGAAACGGTGACTCAATACATAGTGGCCATTGGGAAACAATTCCGGAAGGATTTCGACCGTCATGACGTATATCCGTCCGTTCACGTCGTTCTCTCTGCTATCGTCGGTACGAGAAATCGAATGAGAGTTTGATAAGTGCTTTATTAGTCGGGTTATGTTATGTTGCACGTTAGCGAAAGTCTGAACGAAAGCAGGCCAGGTTACTCACTGTGGGGAGCTCAAAGACAGAATTATCATCACTAGCCTGGCCACTGCAGAGCAGAAGGTTAGTAAGCAGCATTAATGGACGCAACGACTAGCGTTCACTAGCCGCCTCCGAATACTCCTTGCGCAACCGGCCCACCCTACGCGCTAGGTTCCCCTGTCCTATGCCCTAACTGCCTGTTCTCCCTGCCCTAGGCTCCCATCCGACGTCTTCAGTACTGTTCTTGCTGCAAGCGTCCTGGAATCTTGTCAGCGAGGCACTGGTACTGTATGTTAATACAGCTTACCAGGGGACCACAGATGTTCGGGATGTATTTCTGCGGGTTATCGTCAGGTTGATAGAGAGAGATTAATACACGTATACGTGCCTTCTTCAATGACTCTCGCTCAGCACCTTAAACCAGTTTTACGACCACCTGCTCTTGATCCAACCTTAATCCGATGTCGTGACGACGCGTCCAGAACGCTTCGAGCTGCGAGGAGAAGGTTGAAAAAGGGTCGGCACCAGGGAATTGGATCTTTTCATCTTCAACTAGTGGGTTCTAGCACTCTGCAAACCATCTTAAGTTTAAATCTGCGCCAATATACATAGGAAATCATACCAGAAAAAGGTAAACTCATTGGAGCCTACGGTAAGTCAGGCTGGAGGGTCTTGGAGTCGTCGTGAACAACATCGACATTTCTAGAATTTGGCCTTGTTAATCGAAAAGAGAGCTGTAAGACGAGGAATGGACAATAATGCGAACCACGTCGCATGACGAGTGAAAGACGATGGGAATTCATGGGGATCTTGCTTGTCAATGCAAACCTTTTTTGTACATAAATACAAATAACGACACGTGAACTAAACCCTGGCCTCGGCCTGATCCCGCGTCGTTTGACCACCTTCGCCCATACTCTCGTTCTTGGTGTCACCCCTCTGTGTGGACCTCTTCAGCAACACTGTCAAACGAATCGGTGGCTGGCCGTGATTAACGCTGATAGCTGACCTATCACATTCGGGGACATTGTGTCGTTGATCCCCGCACAGGCCTTAGGTGTGGTACTACCCCTCATTATGAGCCCTGCAAGTGCGTTTACTGTTTGATATATATCACTATTGATGCTCTATATGTCCTACAGCTTGTTAAGTCAAGGTTAGATTGATTTAAGTTACAGTTGAATGTATATCTTCCTCGTTGGCTTGTCTGAGGGGCTAAACCATCATGGAACCAAACACACATCTGATTATCAATATATCTGGAGATGAAATGACCGTCTTTAAAATAGATTACTCCGGCCAACGTGTATGGAAGCACATGATGGCCTATAGGAAGGCGAATAGTAGTATCAATATAGGGATACCTGTTTTCAGGTCCAGCTGCATGAATTTTGAAGGCTAGAATCTCAGGTGGTGTATGATATACATATCGTGATGATATAGAACTGTCACATTGTTCACAGGTTCTCATAATATTGATCACTCTATCCTCAGTAAACCTATAAATCAAATTAGATACAGAAGATATATATTCACTAGGCTGATATAATACTGGATCCCTATGTCTTCCAGTATCTTGGTAAGTTGTGGAATGACAATTTGAGCAGCGATCATATCTGTATAATATGGATGTGTCATATGACAATGTACAGTTTACTAGATCAATGATTGATGTAAATTGACCTAATACAAACTCTGGATGCTCTTGAATAGCTTGAAGTCTGAATAAATCCCGACATTCACTGATAGATAACGCATTTGCCTGACATGATTTAAATGCTCCATCCAACAAAATTAACAAAGGATTTTGAGTTTCTTGAAAGTATTCAGACCATTTCTGAGTATGGGAGTGCCATAAAGGCCATAAAATTGATACAACAGCATCATAAGCGCAGCTATTGTTAAACCACACTGGTGCAGGCAAAGGGTTAGTGTTGGTACCTGTAATAGTCGCAGTCCGGGTTTTTTTTACTTGTTTTGAATTACCAGACAATTCAGTATCAGGCCGAACTCGTTTACTGGCATATCTAACAGGTTTAGGTTTGTTGGTATCTTTAAGCTGATTGGAACTTAGAGTGGGTGGCAGAAAAGGATTTGGGATTACTTTACTATAGTCATCATTATCTTTAGCATCTTCCTGGTTACGATCAACAATCTTCCATTTAATCAGATCTAGATCTATTTCATTCAAAGGATCATCCTTAGACCATTTTAATGATCTGTATAGCAAAGGTGGATTGTAAGACTCGCCCATTTTCTTCCGGAAAGCCTTAATTAGGGAGTTACGGGTTGTGCCTATCACACTCGGAGGTAGAGTTCCTTCATAGTGTTGTTTTGTGATATCATCAAGCAATTCAAGTTCACGATATTCCTGGCGAAGAGATGAACCTTTCAGCCCTCCACGGATTTTGTCTGGATCAAAACCCTGTAGAATTACTGTGCCTGAAGCAGTAGAACTGCGAGAAAGAGCTGTGTAGTATCCATGGAAATTTCTGCAATTGTTTAAATGAACTGCGTTGTATAAACGTGTCTTACCTTGAGATGAAAAATCAGTCATAGAGAAACATGGTGCAACATCAACTTGAGTTCGGAATACTTTCAAGCTCTTTCCTTTACCTCTTGGAAGCTTGATTATAGCATGATCAGAAGTCGGTGTTATTGGTACAACATTCATAGGCAATTGAGGCAGCTGTACATTGGTTGGTGGATTGGTCAACTTAACAAACAAAGTGTCTAGTCTTTGACAGTTACGAGGCCCACGGCAAGTCCAGCCATATACAGTGCCTTCTTGTCCACGTGTAATATTCAACTCAGTAGCAATGTTCTTTCTGATGATAACAGGCATGCCTTTACAGAGTGACAACTTTGGTGCTACAAGCGTATCAGATGCACTTGGATCTAGAGTCCATAAGTATTCTTGCCATTCAGGTGTCATTTCTTTAAGGTAAATCATCTTATTGCTACTGTCTTTTGGCTTCTGCTTTCTATCTGAGGGCTTTATGATATCTTCACTATAAAAATGATGAAGTTGCTCTCCATTTTCTTCAGCATACCTTTCACATCCTATTTTGTTGATCTCATCCTTTTGTGAGTTAAATGCTGTAATGATAGCTACGTTACGGAACCTTGTATCACATATGGATGTTCCACCTTGTCTGGATGAAGAGACAAGTGAATTCAGAAAATCAATATCAGCTGAAGTACAGTTACGGTATCTCATATTTTCTAATGCAGTGCGAAACTGTGCATCTTCTATTGACTGAGTTTTTTGTCGCATATTACGGCGAAGGATTACAACGGTAGTAACATGATGCCAAAGTGATTTTCCAATGGCTTCTTCCTGTTGGCGTGAAGTATTTCGTAGAGCTCCTATATTACGTCCATATAAAGAGACACTTTCACCTCCCATTGGTGGTGGAAGTTGAGCAAAGTCTCCAGCAAATATCATATTTAAGCCACCAAATTCAGTATCCTCTTTCAGCATACACATGCATAGCTGTCGACTAATGCGATACATCTCCCAGGCTGATAACATAGATACTTCATCAAAAAATATGTAACGAACGCCAATTAAGCGCTCTCGAACAGAAGGCAAGTTGTCATTGGTATCATTGAAGTCGTTTATGCCAAATGCTGAATGATAGGTTGAGCCTCCAAGCAATGCTGCCGCACTTCCTGTTGGAGCAACAACAAGTAACTTGTAACTCTCATTGCGTAGCGCAAAGAAACAAATAAGTGCTTTTAGTACAGTAGATTTACCAGTTCCACCCATTCCTCCTATATACATTTTCAGCTGATCTGGATACAATGAACTAGCATGATTTGCTATAATTCGAAATGCTCTTTCCTGTTCATCGTTCAACATGAATTTTTGTATAGTGCTATCTAAGTGATCTTGGTTCCGAGCTGCTTGAAAACCGCGGTCAAGATATGATCTATCGATAATTGCAACATCGACATTCTGATGTTGAATTGCACCCCTTGTTTTTCGACTATTAATAAACTGAGCTCTAACTGAAGCTGGGACTTTACTGAGACGTGACTCTAATACTTCTTTGCGCTTTGACATTAAAGCAGTCTTCCAGTGATCACGAGACAATGTAGGCACAAAAAATGTTTCATCGTCACGAGAAATATGCATAAGTGAAGATTGAGGGACAGACCATTCACAGTTATTTAAGATAGTTCTAATTTCATTCTTTTGGATTAATCGCTGTTTGTAGTGTGGTGTAAAATCATTAGCTGATTTATGGCTTTCAAAATCATAGTTATTATCATTATCTCTTAATGGAGCTGGATCAACCATATCATATAAGGTTGATGGATCATATAGAAGGACATCATCCTCATCATCAGTAATATTGTCCAAAATAGGGTCCCAACTGCTATGGATAGCATCACTCTTTGCCATCATCGCCTGATAATCATCACGAGCATCAAGACACTCATATCGTATCATGAAATTATTCATAAGTTCCTGTTCTCTATTAGTAAAAGAGTGTCTAGCAAACGCTTCAGACCAGGATTCATTTGGAAGCTTCAAATCAAGACCTGATCTCCATGGTTTAAATAGTGTTAGCATTACACAACAGTAGTAGTCATAATCTCCTTGATCCCGTCTAGGAAGAGAAGCACCTAGAAAATTAACTACCATATGATCACTATCCTTCTGGATGCGTGCAACATGTGTGTCAACCAGCTCATGGCCAACTTGAAATCGATAGCAATTTGTTGGCAGTACTGACGATACATTACCTTTTGATTGACCTTCACACTCTGTGTCACTGTCATCTGAACTCAAAGCAAAGCTTGTCTTTGTAGAATTACCCTTTTTGCCTAAAGCACGGGCTTTCTTTGATGTAATGCGATGTGCAATACGTATCCAGCTGTACAGTGATATCTTTTCTGTTTCATCAGGTCTAAATTCATAGTCCATCACTGGTGACAAGCCAATTATACGATTACCTCGTTTCACTAGTGCAACATTCTCTTTGATGATATCTTGACCATCTTGCCGACAGTCATTCTGGATTTTAGCCACAAACTGCTGCCAATAGAAAGGCAGAAAGTGATGGTCAGTATAATGATCAGGATAACCTAATAGATAGCTACATATAAGTGGAGCTCCAAATTCCATTTTTGTACTGAGTAAATTGACAATTTTTGTTAGTAATTTTCGAGCCTTTTCTTGACTACTGTCAGTCCCATTTATAATATCACCATTCTTAGCAAACACAGTAATAACAGCATCAAAAACAACATGTGTTTTTAAAGAAGCTTTTGTTATATAATCAGTGACATAAAGAACTACTGACTTGATTGCTGTACCTGACCCAAGAAAGGTCACATCAGTATTGCTTCGGAGAAAATATGTGAGTGGGTATGAAAATGTATTAAACCAAGCTTCATCTTTACGCATCGTCACAGCACCTGTAGTATGATCAACAAAAGTAGCAGGGTAAAGGGATCTTGGAAATCTACCCCGGCATTTTCCCCACTTGTTATCTTTACACCCTTTATAAAGATGTTTGGGTTTAAGAGTTCCATCTTTATTTACATTTCGATCACATTTGTGTCTGTTAGTCTTAAGAAGCAGATCATTTACTGTGAATTTATATTGTGCTTGCCAATCAATGTAATTCAGACAATAGCCACAAGTCTTATTGGGACTGTCCACACTGTGTAGATTACAGACATGTGGAGGCCTCTCAGGTAAAGTACTAGTCGGGTTCAAGTATGAAGAACTACTTTTGGCCTCCTTTACTGCAACATCAACTTCACGTAAAGTACTTTCAAGAAATTGCCCTGCAAAAACACTGTCTAGATATTCTATTAATTTTTTTTTCAAAATCCTTTGCACCATTCAATAACCGCTCTCTAATCTTCTGTGGTGATAGTGCACCTTTTATCCATAACAAAAGATGAAGGTGGAGAGTAAGCCTTCCTTGCTGTTCAACAACACCATAATGTGCATCATGTTCACCATAGAGCCCTCTGTGATCTGAATTACAACCCAAAAAATCATTAATGAATATTGTAACCAAAAAATTAAAGAACCGAGCAGAGGCCACAGGATTGCTACAAACCAGCCGAAGCTGCTCTGAGCGTTTCATAGAAACTGTAGGAAACTCTAAATTTGTACCTGCAAAGTATAAGCATAGTGGATGCTTGTTATCAGCAGGCGAGATTGTAATATACCATGAAGGAGCTCCTTTGTGGGCTATTAAAGACCATACTTCATTGCGCATGTATTTTTTTGTTGTAGTTGACCCTGACACCTTTCCAGCTATACGGTCCAAATCAGAAAGCATAGTAAAGCAAGCTCTTTCAGCATCAGTCTGAGGTGAGACCTTTTCACCATTAGACATGCGATCAGCTAGAGATTGAAGAACATCTTGATCAAGTTTCAAAATTCGATCAGCAACCAAATTAAAAGAACTTTTATCAGCTAAAAGCCAACCTGCTTGTGTAGCAGCCTTAACTTGCTCATGACTGAAAGCTACTATTGGAAAATTTTCATCGGTTTGAAAACGCTTATCATAATACATTAAAAGATGCTTCTTGTGAACAGCTTCGCTAATGCCAGATATGCCAAGACCTCCAAAGCCATACGGAAATAGCCATGGAAACATTTTAGGATACAATGAAGGATTTTTCCAGATACTTTCACCATGTTCTTTACGACCAATACCTAGCACTTTCCCACCATTTGTAAAGTAGGCAGTAGCTAAACCTACAATCTCGTCTTTAGTATGCTCAGCAAGTTGAGGTCCTGTAAGTCCATGAACTGTAAAGAGACATTGACCATGGGAAGTACCATCTTCATCATCATTGTCAAAAAGAGCTTCTGACTCAAGTGTTTTATTACTATGTGCTTCTTTCCACATAACTGCACATGGTGGTGTACTTTCATCATACTGTTGAAGATTCACATCAGATATCTTGATGTCTGCGTAATCTCGATGATTTAGAATGAGCCATTGTAAAGCCTGTTTAACAGCATTACGTCTTACCAGAAGAGGTGTACGTTGAAAGTCTTCAACAGTAGGTTGAGCTGGACCAGTAAACAATACTGCAAGTATTTCGTCTATATCGTCTTTTGGAGGGGGTAGTATATCATACATTTTAGGAATGGGAGCTTCAAATGCCATAACATTTGCCTTCATCTTCTTGCCACCAGTCGCAATCCGGACAAAACACGCAGTATGACGCACACGGGATACAAGTAACTTTTCAATATATGATAGGTTTTGAAGCTGTGGTGGTACATCTCCAAGCCATAAATGGTTAGCTAAAGATAACTTAGGTATGTTTCCCTTTACTAATAAAGCACGACATGAGGTACAAACATAATCACATTTACTAGCACAAACAGGACCTGGAAGCTCTACTATAGGATCATTCACACTTTTACGCTCCTTTCTTGTAACACCAGTTACATCTAAGATCTTGAGTAGGTTTCTAACATTACGAAGAGGTGACAGCTTTGAGCATGGCACAAGCTCACCACATACAGCACAACCTGCTTCAAGAACATTTGGAACTTCGAGCTTATCACATGCACTTTGCAGAATCAAATTCACTGTGCTGTCATTCAGAGGCGCTGGTGGGAAAGGGACATGTTCAACAACAAAGTCAGTTTGTACAGGAAGGTTTATCTGTGGGTTTCTAGGCAACACTTTCTTTGATGTTTTAGGCTTCCGCTTGGAAGCAACAGGAACAGCTTGTAATACTGTTACAGCTGAAGGACATTCACATATATGACTAGTGAAATACTGCTTGACTTGTTCAATAGTAGATGTTGTGTAATTGTTCATAAAATGCATCCTGGCAATTTCACGACACCAAGTGACATTGGTATACTGTAAAAGGTCTATTATAGGTATTGATAAGGCTACCCTACCTGACATATCCCATTGACAGAGATTATCAGTAGGAACATAAGCTACAAAATGATATTTAAATTTACTGGTTGACTTTACTTGAGCATCACGATCAGATAAATGCGCCTGCACTAGTCGCGAAGGAATCAATCTTGGACGCCCTCCCCCCAGCTCATCATTCAAAGCCTTATGTTTATGTGAAACTGTACTGATCTCAGAAACGATCCTTCTGCTTTTTATTTGGACTGTGCACATGACATATATAAACCGAAAATGTATGACAACCCAGCGATATAAGATAGCCGGTATCGAAAGATAATCTATTCTGATCAACTTATTTAACTTGAATTGGGCGACTGTAACAAATTTCACTCCCTTGGTGCAACCGATAGTGATCCTATATCGATAGGACTGAATCAAGGAACGAAGCAAAGCCCTGAATTCAACCTTACGCATTGAAGCACGACTCTCAGCTAAAGAACAGTATTTGGACCTAAACTCGATGGTGACCTGCACCACCGAGTTCATCCAGTGTACCATAGCCAAGCTAAAAAGAATATGGAGGGGTACTAGATTAACAGGTACAGGTGCTCTATTTGGTGATGAGAGAAACCACGCTCTCATACTCAGATTGGATTCAAGCGGAAGAAGCTCGCCCACATACTGACGACCGTCATACGGTCTGACCAGCTGTCGGAAGGCCGAAATGTCCTCTAGACAAGATAAGCCGGGAGAGAATAATGACCTGCAGGCCGAAATCGTACTCAACGAGCATGCGTTTACTGACCAATCCGAAGGATGGATCCTAGATATGTTTAGCCGAAAGCAAACCGGCTTGACCTCGATCAAATCGGCCATCGATACCTCGAACGCATCAAAACCACTGCAAGAGGAACGGGCGGAGAGGAAGATACAAGACCGATTAATGAGACTGTGTATCGACGCAATGGTCATCGAACCAAAGATCCTCATAGGATGCTGGGAGCAAAGTCGCGTGGAGCCGAATAGAGATACAGAGTCGAGCAAAAGCTCATTTGAAACCAGATGGAAGAAGCTGAACCAATTCTCCACAGGAGAGAAGGCATTGCTCGAGATGGTATGAAAGAAGCCCGAGAACGGCTCAGTGCGTGAATCGACATTCACATGGGGACGGAAGAAGCCTAACGGCTCAGAACACGACAAAACGGTGTTCAACACAGGATCGGAAAGGCCTGACACAGGCTCTGAGCACAATGGATTGTTGTCCAATGGGTAAATGTAGAAGCCTAGCAGCGACTCAAAACACGACAGACGGTCATGCAAGACTGAATGAGAGGCTGGCGATAATGACTTCTGACTTGTCGCACACGTTTCTGGGAGAGAGGGTGTGTTCTTGAACGACATATCGGGGGAAATACAATCGGAGCAATGATGTTCTCGTGCTAAGAGGTCGACTTTGCGCACGACAGAGCATCCCAACATAACAACTTATGAAGGGAAAAAGATCAGTACAGTTCCCAGACTGACATCAAATGACAAACGTACTTTGGCAATAAAACCATATCCAAATCCCCAGTGCTGGTAACAAAGCCATTCCTGCTGAAATATCAAAAGCTCGACGACGATGGGAGTAGCCGAAAAAGAGACCGAAAATCAGGTGACATGGCAAGCTTGACTAATGAGTACAAAGTCCTAAACCGAAATGGTATGGCTCAGGCTGGAGTAGAGGTTCACAGTGCTGAAAGGTACTGGTATAAATGTATTTCCGTGCTAGTGTACTATTAACATCCATGTATCGACCCAACGGCGCTCTGACCAGAATCTACGTGAGACGGAGATCAGAATCACTATAAGTTAGAAGTAGTAGGTAAATCAGGAAACGAATCTTGAGGCGAACCCATGCCGTTTCCGTCGAGGTGGTCTGTAGCAGAAACATGGACGCGAATACTATATCGTGAAAGGAAATCATGAGCAAAACTCCATCTAAAAGAAGTGCATTGCCCAAGAGACAACGATAAAAATGCGTTGCCGAATGAACAGGTCTCTCCCTTCAACAGAGACTCTACCACGTGCAACATGAGCTGGTCCCGCCGTAAATCTCCAAGGAGGTTGGTCTTTACCTCTTCCCATGGTACTCTTAGTCCTTCCAGCCCTTGACAAACCATCAAGAAGGTCACGCACTGTTGGGCGTAGAAAGAATACCACAGGGAAGTCGTCGACAAATCAAGACCGGTTTGTCTATCGCGAATCCCGACGTTGGTATGTATCGCATGCAATATGTCGGACCCAAGCCTTCGTATTCGCCCGTAAACCGCTTCAAATTTCGAGTAATTCCCGCCTACTAAATATCTTCCTGGCCATAGAACCGTGCCGAACTCTAGGATTGCGAGAAAAGAAAAAATCTGAAGCAAACCATCTAGTGTCAGCACGTTTGGAATGTGACGCGATGACTGTCGATTAGTAGCGCAGTCACCCATATATTGAACGGGTGATTTCACAATGACGTCGTGCCAAAGGTGCGCTATGCGAACTAGCATCTGGAGCGACATAACGTTGTCTTTCAACACAATATCTGCCTTGGAAAGAAACTGGCGAATAACACCCCAGTATGTCCGTTCCATAGTTGCCGCACAGTAGAAGTTGCTTCCACGGAGAATCGTTGGCTCTAGAGTGAACACGCAATAAGGAGAACCAGGCCGCATTATCCTAAAGATCGCATAAATACAAGAATATTAAAGTCAAATGCAAGCAACTCACATCCTATCACCTGCGAGTAAAAGCACACCAGCAACATCTTCTTCATCTAAAAGATGAGACGACGAAAGAACAAAACGTCCAGGTGCGACCAGCCTTATTCCTTCATCGGTAGACATTCCGATAAAGAGGAGCAAGGCACCTTCTTTTATGGTAATCGCGGTATTGAGTCCCATTGAGGCAACAGGCGAGAAATGACAGGCATTCGGCGACGCAACAAAATGCCAGTCCAGTTCGCCGCTCAAATCAAACAGCGAATCTATCTCAGGGTCGCCGAGCGAATATACCCGAGAGAATGCACTAGTTGACAGAGAGAACGAAACATCAGTAGAGAAAGGATGCGGTATCCTCGGAAAGCACATCACCCTCCCCTCGAAGGCGGTAGCATGGGCTTTCTCAAGGAAATCCATAAAGGACGTCTTCGCGAAGTCGTGAGCGGAAAGAGAACCAAGCATTGAAAGGGAATAATCTAAAACAGAACCATGTTAAGCGTCGAGCTCTCAACAACTCGTTTTAAATTTGAGACCGACCTATCACCGAGCGCGTTGATGAATATGAGCCTATATACCCCAGCTCTTTCTTCGTAATCCCGTGCCCCGTATCGCCTTCATTGGTAACCAAAACGTGATACAGTCCAACCAACTCGTGTAATCGATCTTCCTGATCCAGGCGTAAATACTGCTCGGGGGTAATATGCTTCAATCCACAAGTTTCACCGCCACACAGCGCATCCAGAAGCTTGCTGTCGATCCCAGAAGAGCCAGTAGATCTGGTCAGCCTGTGAAAGAACACCGGATGACTATGACGACTTTGGTATGAATTTGAACGGTCCAGAAGGAAAGCAACCATGTCGGCTATGACGCTATCCTATAAAACAAGTGAAGACATGAAACCTTGTCAGAGGACGAAGAGATTAAAGACGAACATAGAAGCAAGGCCAATACGATCGTGTTCTCCTACTGGGAGCCACCAGCAAATATCCGTCCCCGGTGACTCGCTAGCACAATAGCTATCAGCAACAAAAATACTAATCACCCTAGTGAGCGACTTACATCTCTCCACTCAGTTGGAATGGACATAGCATCCGGCAGTGTTGTATTGTGCATAGGCCTGACGTCAAACAGAAGCGAAGACGTCGCATGAACCACAGGATAAAGCAAAGAAGTCGCAGACAGGACGCCATCGTCAAATCTGTCGTGCGTCCTTCGTCTTCCTAACACGACTGCGTGGTTTGGATGTATTTCGTCTCGCAACTGGATCTCTGATACAGCTGATATACCAGTCAACGACTGCGGCTCAGCAGCAGTTGGCAGCTGTATCAATTCACTTTCAGGCGTTGTTCCATTGGTCCTGGGCACCGGATGAAGAGGATCGATCGTAGATCCGGCCTACATGATCTTGCGTTACTATGCACCGGGAAATCCATGGACAAACTACATACCAAATCAACGCGAGACGGACCGCGAGCGTGGTTTACCCCTGTCAGGGAGGTCAATACTTCGAAACGTTCCAACCATTGCTTTAGTTAAACGAATCACCAAATTCTGATCCGCTACGCGGCGTCCCATCTTTCTGTTGCTCCTGTTCTCCACGAGAGGTCGGCGATTGCATAGACGCGTCTCCAAAAGGTTGCTTGTACTCCAAAGCCACAGGCATAACAGCAATTCGATCACACACTATAAGGAGAACGCAGTTAGTGTCAGATGAAAAACAAAATCCAAAGACTCATACCGGGGGCAAAGAAATGACGCTCTGGATAAGCCAAAGGAAGCAAAGGAAGGGCAGCATGTACGAAAACCTGCAAGGCCTCGTATGAAGTTGCTTCCCCTTTAGCGATTCTGAATATTTGAGACCAAAGTAACTGTTCGACTCGGTGCAGAACACCGGGCCTCACGTTCCCATAGTGATACCATACCTAGCAGCCGACCTTGTACGGATTTTGTAAAGGCGGTCGTTAAGTTAACCAGAAATCCTTTACAAAGGCGGTGGATAAATACTAGGTCCAGTGTTTGGTGAAACCTTAAATGATAATTTCGAGGTTTTGTCTAGAAATTTGTCTAAAAAAGGCAAGAGATCTGGAAGAAACTAACAGGCCGCTTTTGGGGTTCCAAAAATGGCAGGAGAGGGATTCCCAGGGTCTAGGTAACCCTAACAGGGTGTTCTAGGGCGCTTTTGGGCGCTTTTTTGGCGCTTTTTTCACAGGAAAATTATTCCCACACTGCTGGCCACATCTGGGATGGTTCCCTGCTCCGCTTTTTGCTTCCCAAAATGGAAGGTGGTCTTCCCAGGGGCTGGGAAACCATTACTGGCCGCTTTTGGGGCGCTTTTGGGCGCTTTTTGAGCGCTTTTTTAACAGGAAAAATATTCCCACCATCTGGGGGTCATATGGAATGCTCACCTGCTCCGCTTTTTGCTTCCCAAAATGGAAGGTGACCTTCCCAGGGGCTGGGAAACCATTATAGGGCGCTTTTGAGCGCTTTTTTGGGCGCTTTTTTCACAGGAAAATTATTCCCACACCTCCTGACATCATCTGGCATGGTCCCTGATGCCTCCCTGCTCCGCTTTTGGCTTCCCAAAATGGAAGGTGCCCTTACCTCACTTTTTTCCACCCACAATCAATGTATTGGGGGGCTATTGGGGCATGCTGGGGGACTATAAAAATCGCATTTTTGAGAAAATGTGTTCCAATATGTCCTAGAAGTATGCCCCTGCAATTGGAGAGCAGGGGAATGCAAAAAAAGTGGTCCAAATATGGTAATTCAGGAAAATGGCCTATTGGATCTTGGGCTACAGGCCAGATATTGACATAGGGTAAGTTGGAGGACCTAGATACATCAAATACAAGCCTGGGCATACCAAATAGTACATAGATTAGTGGGGGAATGGTGCTTAAATATCAAAAATACTGAAAATCTCCGAAATTGGGGGAATAAAATTCCAGGATGGAATGTAATGCAGCTGGGGCTTAGATATTGTAAATGAGGGATGATATATATGTCCCCTTGATGGGTTTACAATCCTGGAGGGCTAGCTATTTTTCCAGATTTACTACACTCAAATTCGCTTTTTTTAGACATTGGTAATACTGTATTACAGGGAATGATTGGAATAGGCTAATACTTGTTCATAACCCACTCTAGGGTGTACAGATGACGACTACATAACTGCCCAAGCACTCCTGAATGTGTAACACCTTGTTCAATCCAATGTATTGTACATGTATGTAATACACCCAGTAATTCATGAATAGCACCTCAGGGAAGCATCCCAGCACCAAGAGGGTATCAAAATCGGATTCAGGCACCCAAATTACACTTTGTCACTTTGACATCAGATTTTTTGATCACATTTATATGTTGCTATTAAAAAAATCGCATTTTTAGGGGTTTTTGTGTACTGGAGCATGGGGATTGCTCCTAAAATCACCAAAAGTGAATGAGAGACAGTTCACTATGCATAGAACAGGAATATCAATTGCCTCCATGAATCCTACAGCAGGAATCCTTATGCCAGACTAATCAATTCCTGCACAATTACAGAAAACATGTACTATGGATGTAGTATTGCAGGGAGTGATCTGGGGGCTTGGGGAAGCTCAAAATCGAATTCAGGATGAAAAATCAGTCAAGAATATGTCCAGGGTTGAAAGGAATCCAATCACTGTAGCTTGAGATATGTATCTGACAAGTTTTATGCTATAAGTTAACATACATTGCATATACACTTAAGCATTCAACTAAATGTGCATGTATTGGGGTCAAATGTGAATGGATTTCTGTCCCCCCAGACTTATTTTCTATGTTCTAGAGTGCTCTGAATTTGATTCTGATGTTTCCCAGAGTCCCCCCACCAATCCCTGAAGCCCTCTGATAATGCAGTGGGAGGGGGGGGAGGGTTTTTGAGAATTGATGCATCTGGCATAAGGATTCCTGCTGTAGGATTCATGGAGGCAATTGATATTCCTGTTCTATGCATAGTGAACTGTCTCTCATTCACTTTTGGTGATTTTAGGAGCAATCCCCATGCTCCAGTACACAAAAACCCCTAAAAATGCGATTTTTTTAATAGCAACATATAAATGTGATCAAAAAATCTGATGTCAAAGTGACAAAGTGTAATTTTGGTGCCTGAATCCGATTTTGATACCCTCTTGGTGCTGGGATGCTTCCCTGAGGTGCTATTCATGAATTACTGGGTGTATTACATACATGTACAATACATTGGATTGAACAAGGTGTTACACATTCAGGAGTGCTTGGGCAGTTATGTAGTCGTCATCTGTACACCCTAGAGTGGGTTATGAACAAGTATTAGCCTATTCCAATCATTCCCTGTAATACAGTATTACCAATGTCTAAAAAAAGCGAATTTGAGTGTAGTAAATCTGGAAAAATAGCTAGCCCTCCAGGATTGTAAACCCATCAAGGGGACATATATATCATCCCTCATTTACAATATCTAAGCCCCAGCTGCATTACATTCCATCCTGGAATTTTATTCCCCCAATTTCGGAGATTTTCAGTATTTTTGATATTTAAGCACCATTCCCCCACTAATCTATGTACTATTTGGTATGCCCAGGCTTGTATTTGATGTATCTAGGTCCTCCAACTTACCCTATGTCAATATCTGGCCTGTAGCCCAAGATCCAATAGGCCATTTTCCTGAATTACCATATTTGGACCACTTTTTTTGCATTCCCCTGCTCTCCAATTGCAGGGGCATACTTCTAGGACATATTGGAACACATTTTCTCAAAAATGCGATTTTTATAGTCCCCCAGCATGCCCCAATAGCCCCCCAATACATTGATTGTGGGTGGAAAAAAGTGAGGTAAGGGCACCTTCCATTTTGGGAAGCCAAAAGCGGAGCAGGGAGGCATCAGGGACCATGCCAGATGATGTCAGGAGGTGTGGGAATAATTTTCCTGTGAAAAAAGCGCCCAAAAAAGCGCTCAAAAGCGCCCTATAATGGTTTCCCAGCCCCTGGGAAGGTCACCTTCCATTTTGGGAAGCAAAAAGCGGAGCAGGTGAGCATTCCATATGACCCCCAGATGGTGGGAATATTTTTCCTGTTAAAAAAGCGCTCAAAAAGCGCCCAAAAGCGCCCAAAAAGCGGCCAGTAATGGTTTCCCAGCCCCTGGGAAGGCCACCTTCCATTTTGGGAAGCAAAAAGCGGAGCAGGGAACCATCCCAGATGTGGCCAGCAGTGTGGGAATAATTTTCCTGTGAAAAAAGCGCCAAAAAGCGCCCAAAAGCGCCCTAGAACACCCTGTTAGGGTTACCTAGACCCTGGGAATTCCTCTCCTGCCATTTTTGGAACCCCAAAAGCGGCCTGTTAGTTTCTCCCAGATCTCTTGCCTTTTTTGGACAAAAACCTCGGAATTATGGTTGACAAATAACAGGAAAAGAAGCCCAGGGATTAACCAGCTCTTTGTCCGTTGCCTTTGTAAAAGGGCTCTGGTCGAGTTAACGACCGCCTTTATAAAGTCCGTACAAGTCCGGGTGTACCTAGAGGAACAAATATAAGCAACCGATGGAGTACTCAGATTGGACTTTACCCTTAAGACATGTAACTTGGTGATATTTGTCGACATAGGAGCGACGTCGGACAGCAAGACCAAGGGTGAAACGCCTAGTGCGAGAAACAAAGGCTGACGTACTCTGGACAAAGAAGGAAGGTTATCGGGAACCTTACACCTCAAGCCCATCTGTTGAGCAGCGCTAAACGGCACAAGACGGTCAGTCTCTCCAAAGCCCAAGTCATAAGAGCAAGCTTGCCTAGTAAGCCCCAAAATAAGATTACTCCACGAAGATGGCAAATCAGTTTGACCCTGTAATCATCGAGTTAGAGTAAGTATGAAAGGCGATTTAGGAAACCTGCTTGCTTACTCGAAACATGAAATTTGACATAAACGCTGCAGCGTCTAGATTGCATCGAGCTTTATTTACCGTAGAGGTGACATCACCCGTCGTGACAGCATCAAGCAATCGAAACGCAGTGGCTAATAGACGTCGAGATGGATCATCGACCGCTTCGCTGGCCTGCGATATAGGTTGAACAGATCCTCCGTCCAACTGCATACAGCTATGAAGCTGTCGTAGAACGCGAGGCCATCCTTGCGTAGACTCACAGAGTGAAGCCACGCCTCGCTAAAAAAATCGTCAGCCTAAATATAACGGACGGAAAAACAGAAAACAGTCACCAGCTTTCCACTAGAGCCCACCAGCATCGTCTTGTCTTTCAGCGGTCGTAGTCGAAGCGTTTCAGAATCACAGGCTTTTGATGCAAGATCGGCACTCCTTTTGAGTGAACATGCGATGTCCAAAAACCGAAAGCCAAATAAAATAGTCGACAGCGAGCCTACAGATTTCTGGTTGTCATACAAACGTGCCTTATTTTCCAAAACTGCGCGACATGTCCCATTAGTGTCGCGCGCCCGACTAAGCTCTTGTAACAAAGATGTCGCCATAACCTAAAACTTTCAGAACCATAGATCACGTTAAAACAACACACTCACCCTTAAATCTGTCGGGAGCAGTAAGCAGCGGACACCTCTATCGAAGATGTAATCCGTCGCCCAAGGCATATCCAGTAGCAGAGGGATTTCGGAAGGATCCACAAAAGAAACCTCGACCGGCGGTTCCTCAGTGGCCGAAGGCAAAGGCTCATCTTTGCGAGAAAGCTTTGCCTTGGCGGAACTACGCACACTCTTTGCAATAGCGGGCAGAGGTGAGCCGGAAACAACAGGAGAGACAGAAGTACTCATCACAGCCAAGCTTTCACAGTGGTCTGAGAAGGAAGAAAGAAAGGAAAGCAACGCAGTTTCCTGTCCGGATCCAAATTAAATTACATAATCGCCCATCATCTACCGCACGATCCCCAAAGCACGTAACACAAATCCTAAGCCAAATCCACGTCCTGACGGGAGCGAGCATCCTCGGCAAAAGCGCTATTCAGCCTGCAAGTGAGAGATTGAATAAAAAAGGTCAAAGAGTCTAGCGAGAACGTCGACGGATACGAATAACTGCCCATTTGGTCCATAAAGCCATTGGTCAAGTTTTCGAATATTCGAGGCTCATACCGCACTACCCGCGTCGTGCATTGATCGCAATCCATGCCTTCGCTGGTGTACGAGCTGAACGCGAAGTCGAAATGCAAGTCGAAGCAAAAAGCTTTCATTCCATTGTGTGTAAGTTGAAATCAATAGCTACACAAACAGTCAAAGACGAAGTAACACTCACGGCACGTTCGCAAGTTTTCATCATAAGCCATGATGATGTCAAGACGACAAGATGCACTATAAGTGACGAAGGACTCTATACCGCATTGAGCCCGAAGCGACAAGACATGCAACCCCGTGGCCATCCTCAGCATAGAAAGAATAAGTTGCGTTTTGCCATCTGTATTTGATTCCCAATCTATAAACGGTCAGTTTACGCACAAAGCATAGATTCATGTACATTGGCTCACCATTAGAAGTGAACAGGGAAGGAAAGGCATGAAAACTTGGGCCTCTGGTTTTGAACATCTTCTCCAGGAAAATGTTGCTGTAAACCTCATCAGCAAGCGTGAATAACAATCCAATTAAAGAGCCCACTAACTCAGAGCCTTCTAATCTTGGTCGCCGAGGTGAAGCAGCATCGATTTCGGAAAGCAGCTTTTGCATATTTCGAAGGGCCTCGTCCTTCACTAAAAGGCGCATAGATCCAACAAGTTGGCACACATTGTTCAAACCGTTGAGGGAACTTACCAGCAAGCTCTTTCTGTAGGCGATCTTGGTTCAACAAGAGGTCCTTGTTCAACAGCTCCGCTACACCCTCTGTTCCCCCTAATCCGCGAATGAAAGATTCAGAAACCACCTAAAACCGCGAGATAAGAACAGTCGAACAAACACCGTAGAACTGAATACATACCTGTGAGCTTTCACAAAGCGTGTTTGAGCCAGCTGACATGATCGTGGAACCGGACAAGAGCCAGAGTGTTCCCACAATAACACCGAACAAATCCATTACCTCACAAGTCAACCCCGAAGCTAATCCTAAAAGGAAAGTCAGGCACTCATCACCCAATGCAACTTCGACCTAGATCATCGACGACGAGCGCGATCAACAACTCGATGGCGACGGATTCGAAGAATGAAGAGCTTTCAAAAAAGATAAGCTTCAATTCAGCCACTATGGCATATAAAAGCGTGCACTTCAACGATGGACAATAGCTCTTGCCTCGCATTCTCTATTCTCATATTCAAGCGATAATGATGAACCTGGACTTCATGTAAGTAGTAAAAATCTCACCTATCACCTAAACTCAAAACTGACTACCCACAGGGCATATCCTATACAAAATCCAGTCTTCGACTCTCTCTCTCTTATCGACCTTGCACGCATGAGAGCTGTATCACACTCTCTCAACGCCCAGCTTCGCCAATACGACTTGACTGCATTCGGGCTCGAGAAGATGTACGGGCGCTTTTTCCCAACAGAGAGCAGCAAAACCAGGTTTCGTATCAAACAAGCTGAAACAGAAGCTCTCGTCTCAGGATCAACCCTCGTCTCGGTATTGTCCCGACGATATTTCAATCCATCAGATCTCGACGTCTTCCTCCGACACGACCACGTCATGTCCATGGGACAAGAGCTGGAGGACCTGGGCTTCAAGTTTTCGCCATTGCCAACGGTCATGGACGGAAAGAAGAAGAAGAGCGAACAACAGATGGAGATCTTCGAGGAAGCTGTCGTTGTAGAGCTAGCGTCCTGGATTCCAAACACCGGCAACGTGACGGACCGATACAACAATTCATCAGTAGCGGGGGTCTTCAATTTCGTCAACCAGGAAGGGTTCACAATCCAACTCGTAGCCACCAAAGGCGAGCCTATCGAAGCTATATTAGGGTTTCACTCGAGTATGTTTTACGACGCTATACTTAAACATCAACTCATTCGCTTCAAGCCTTAGTTATGAACTTCGCAACTGCCACTCATTTGGTATCCTTGTACCCCAGGACATCTTTCTTGAAGAACGAAGCAATATACCTGAAAGACTTTACACCTCCGGTCATCAAGGCAGTGCAGAAGTATGAACAAAGGGGCTGGATAACAGTGGATATGATTTCTGCCGAAGAAGCCCTGGATTATAACAGTGAAGTCTCGTTCAAGACGAGGTGGGTTGGCGACCCACATTGCTGGATCACAGAATTAGAGGGTATTCCTGGTTTCAACATCCCATCCGACGCGTACCGCGGTCTTTGGATAACCTCGTGGCATCACTGCTGTCCAGCCGTCCGCTCTATTCGCGTCATCGTAAACCGCTTTCAAAGCAAAAGCCTTTCCCGCACTTATCTTGTCTGTTGGGAAGCAGAGAAAGCGATTTGGTCTCATCACTGCTTTCGTATGCTGGAAGAGAAGATTCGGTGGAGGATGGCACATAGAGCTCCGGTGGTCAGCGGCAGCGGTCACCCAACCTTGCCAGTTCTGCGACATGTCGCCGTTCACGATGACAGAGTCCCTGCTTTGCTGGACGTTCGACCCCAGTAGGCACCAGCGCTTCTGAACAGCAGCTTATTGACTCAAATGCACTTTTTTAGACCCCAGACCAATACATCCGATACACCGTTCGGTATCGCAGATAGGAATCAATGGAAGTACATCAATGAACACCAGTCCTGTATCCACAGGTGAGCTAAACCAATCCTAGGCGACGTACTAAAACCAATGTCCGCAACACAGGAGCACGAGGAACGTGGCCAACATGGAAAACGCTATCATTGAATACCTCGAAGGCTTGTATCCTCTATTCGACCATACGTTCAAGACCAACGACGTCATTCTTCGAATGAAAGGCGATTTTGGCTTTGCTCGGAAGTACTATGCAGGATACAAAGGACACGACTGCTATCCTACCGGACACACAATTTCAGCCATCATTCGATGTGTAGATCTCATCAAACACATACAGCAACGGGAAGCGGTTATGGTATGTGGGCACAATACTCGATATACAACTTATTTTGAACGAAGTTTTCATAGTTTTCGCTCAGGTTCTCTCGAGTGAAGAAACAGATGGTATGGACGACTTGTATCGTCTTCGTAGAGCCCCACCTCGTGTCATTGGTGAAAAAGGAGATATCTAACTGGCCTGCCGACATATTCGATTCAGCAAGGTTGACCATTAGAGTAGGAGCAGAAGTCTAGGCAACGATAGAGCAGAAATACGTCTTTTTACATCAATTGAATCAGAATTTGACCAATGAACGTTCCACGAAGCTGTTGGCCACAACTATATTCATACCAGCTGTCACCAGCTGTTCTTCCACTCAACTGTGTAAAGCTCGGTAGACCTCGAACAACTTCAATCGATACAAAGAAAGCTGGAGATACCACATAAGTAGAACGAATCCATTCAACTATCCAAACCCGTATAACACGAAGTCGATTCCAATTCTACGAACGACCCCACATATCGCATGATATTGCTGTAAGACAACTATAGCTTTACAAGACAAGATTTTGAACTAGTAATCGGTCGAGATTACCTCAGGCTCCCGCTGAGGACCATACCACATCCAAAGAACCAAACTCTGCTTCTCGCACAAGACAACGACGAGATCCTCGTCCGCACAACCCTTGGGACTCTGGGGGCGATAACCAAGGATTTCCTGAGGCATTTCCTCGGCAGCCATAATGCAGAGCACGTCCAACGTCAAACCAAAATTGAAAACGATATAGTGTTTCTCCTCGATGGTAGATCGAAGTTCCTGAAGCTCCTCTTCGCGTCGAGACAATAGTTCTCGGATATAATAACGAATGAAGCCCTTGTCGCAGTACAAGTTGCTATGGATACCATCTAAAGGCAACATGAGCATGCAGCTATACATGTTAACCGCCGACAAACATACCTCGACGCTCCCCCCCGATCACCTTGCAACGAAGTCGATGACATCTCCAATCCATGACCTGACAAGGTTTACTACAATACGACGATTGTAGACATCCACGGCATAGCTTGTAAGGGAGATCGACCTATGATCAAAATCAACAACGGGAAATTCAGCTGCGAAGGAATAAAGACGCATACCTCTTTACTTTCTTCGTCCTCGTCATCCATGGCCTTTTCGCCTTCGACTGAAACAGCATCGTTCTCTTTCTGAAACCCAACGGTACAACCTTCGGAACGCTGGGAGTAACAGGAAACATAGTTAAAAGGACATAAACGAACAAAGAACATAAACGAACATGATCAGAAGAACTCACAACCATGTTTCCCTTCAACATCCCTTCCTCGAGCAGAGTGTCCCTCATCAACTCAATTTTCACATTATCAACAGGAGCATCCAGCGCTTCCTATGTCGAAGAAATATATCGCAATAAAGTTAGCAACAAAAAAACGAAACATTTGCACCAAAAATACTCACTGCCCCGAGCTCCATTACCGATAGGACATTGCTCACTTCAGGACACAGCCCGCCACCATGTTCGCCATGCTCGCAGCCATCATAAAGTTCATCCCCGTGAATCTGTTCAGGGTCAAGACAAGAAGGGAATACAAAAACAAACGAGTGACTTCAGATTCAATCAGAACCGAAGTCAATTAACGCAAAGCTTACCCGAACAACACCTCCAGATACCGTCTCTATCTCGGATTTATGCTCGATACAAAGAACAATACCCTCATTACGCACAGAACCCTCTGCATGCCCCGCATCTTCACTTCCACAATCCTTTCCAACCTCTTTAGACACCTCTCTGTTTCCAGTGGGCACCGGTGTAGGGCACTTCAAAAAAAAACATGAGGCCGGTCCACCTAAGACAAAGAAACACTTACCTCAGGATAGGTACAGCGCCTCATGGTGTCGTATCTATACGGCGAGCGCTTGTAGCGCCTATACACCTCGAGCACAAGCGCTACCATCTCTGACCAACGACTCCACGAGGGCAATACCGACATGTCCCTGTCGCGGTAACGATCAAGGTCTCGCTTGACCGAGCGTAAGACAGAGGGCGTCAAAAGATGGGGAATAAGGGAATCGAGTAGGGCATTACCCAGGGAAATCATATCCTTACGATAAGTCCAAACCGGAGTAAGTCTAGAGCGCAAGATTTCCACTCCCAGGAACAGCTTCACGCTGGAAAGCGCTCCAAACAGCCCAGCATTTAACGCTTCCAATACCCAACCTGAACTACCTCCTCTTCCACCCACCGCAAGCAGGAACCGAAAACATAGGATAGACATCTTTCCTATGCTCTCAGTGTCCAAGGAAAGAGATACGGTGGTCCCTTCCTCAGTCTCTCGACGAAGAGACTTCATCACAGTGGAGACACAGCGTGCAAACCAGCGCGGAGCGCATAGCAACAACATCTTCGCCCTGTCCAAAGGATAAAGCTGTAGGAGAACGACACCTAGGGCGTGCAGTTCCACCACATAAGGCAATATGGTCCGAACTTTTACCAGGTCGGAGAAACGCTTCATCGTCACCACGTAAAAATCAATCTTCGGGTTGTCCTGCATAACAGAATCGATGAGCTGAGGCAAGCATGCGGCTTCGTAGACCTCGGTTTTCCAGAACGAGTGCACCATCACGGCCACGACAGGATACAGCGACGTTTTCTCCACGGTGAGAGCTCCAAACATGACTTGAACACAAAAACGAATGAACGACTCCGAGCCGGATATCAGTTGGGTGAGGGAGGATTTAGCGTGGTGATGGACCAAGACGAACACTAAGTCGAAGATGGCGTGAATGACATCGTTATACCAATCTGCAGTCTTCATGAAGGCTGGAGCTGCAGCGATGCCACCGAAAGAAGGGCCCCACACCTCAAGAAGCAGAAACCACTTCCAAAGCAGTACCCATGTCTCGGCCTCGTTCATCCCAGGGAGTACAGTGATTTGACGACGATTGCTGTAATAGCTTGGCAGCAAGTAAAGCCCATACGCACGAAGCGCACAAACAGCTTGCTTGCACCGAGAAGCGACTATGCATTCCGGGTCGCTCTCAGTAGGCACCGGGATATCCAACATGTCACGAATAGACTTCAAGGCCTTTGGATTTGAAGAGCGAGCCAAAATATCGAGCTTCTCCGGAGTAATATTGTCAGGCATCTGAAAGAGTCGTTAGAACGGAAAGGGAACCAGACGAACAACCGACCTCCACAGGTTACGAAGAGAACAACGGGACCTAGCCAGGCAACGAACAGAAAGCACGACCCACATCGTCTTGCTCGAGCTTAATATTCAAGGACCTGCAATAACGTGATCATAAACCACATTCGAGGGATGCTAATCGCACCAAACTCCTGGTCGCCTCACCGACCATTCCAATCAAGCAGCTGCTATCAACCTACTCAAACAACCTTTTCCCAAATCACCTCGAGGGAGCCGACTACGACACAATCGCATGCTAAAAACGAATTGACTAGCGGTTCCATTCTAGTAAGTTTATCGGAACAAAGCACCACCGGAAAAAAAAAGACGAAATAACCCTCACCTGAACCCAAAAATTCAATAGCTTTTCCACATCGATTTCGTCGAGGATCGAATGCCACCAGTACATCCAACAGAAAAGCTACCGAACGGAGGGTATCATCTGCACTAAAGCTCGGGAGAAGCTAAGAAAACGGAGAGTGACCTACAAATCTTTGTGGTAAGAGCAAAGGAAAACACCGTTTCAAAAGGGAATCGTTGATTGACCGCAAAACTCGTGACACCGAACACGTCATCAAGATTCAAATACATCGCCGAACTCAAGCCGAACTTCCATACATACATCTGTCATCCAAAACTACTCCGTATCATCTCCGACTGAACATTCCCCGATCGATTCAGCTAAAAATTGAAGAGATAACGGATGAGCCGCCACTACTCCTTCATAAGCGATGTTATGCACGAAGCAATAACGCATTGCTGCGGCACGAAGCACATCCTGGTAGGTCGGAAAAGCACCAACAGTAGTGTTGTAAACCCGAAATTGGTGCATATTCCATGTTCTGACTTTCCGCAAGGCATATACCACCACACCCACAACAAAATCCGTAAACTGAACGCAGGCGGTTATCAAATCTCGCCTGTTAAGCTTGTGAAGCCATGGCGCATGGTCGTCCAAAAAAGTGGATTCCAAGTCCTTGAGATCCCCCAATAGACGAACCTCGTCATGGATGTAATCTCGAAAGACATCAAAAGCGTGTTGGTCGCCCTCTACAGCAAAGAATAAGTTTCGGCACGATCACAAGTCACAGTCCAAACCTCGCAAGTCGTCATCAGTGACCGTAGAACCAAGTGAACACTCTGAATGAATCAAAACGTGTTTCGCCATAACTTGCTGAAACTTTAGCATGAACTCAAAACAGAGAGGTCACCAGCTTACCTCTGGACTTCCAGTCAATACGAATTGAAGAGCAAAAACTAGCTATCCACTTTAAATACAAGTGGAGATGCCGTAAATCGCCTTCTGAACAGTATCAGCGATACCCCTCGCCTCACCCGGTAAATACCAGGACTTCACGTCGAACATATGTTCACCAACATAACATTTCCTAAAAGAACAAACCCTAATACAACACAAAGAAATCAAAGCACCACCCACTCTTCGCGAACCACCAGAACACCAAGTCCCGGCCTAACACACTACGCCCAAGAAAACAAAGAATGCATCACAAACTACACATCAACTTTACCCAACACTATAGCGAACAATGCATTGAAATGAACAGTGTGGTGCGAAGCCTTCCCAATTCGAAAACCAGTCAAAGTATAGACAAGCGTGACCAGGGAACGATCCTCGACTTCCGGGAAAGGATACCTAGGAAGCAACGTGTATTTCTCCCAGTCACCAGGTTCAAAACGAAACCCTTTTACACCAGGCCTCGTGCGTCCATCATAAAGAGGAACTGTACTTCTCATCAGGAACAATATTACAAGAAACAAAGCGCATACTCACTGCCTTCTTCGAATAGACGGTAAGGAGGCACACCCGACTCCAGGATGTTTACGCAGGACACGTCAATATCCTCTTCTCCAGAACTCGGAGGATCATCGATCTTTGGGGTCATTTTGTTGGTGCCACCTTTGACAGGCAAAGCATAAGGTGTAGACGCAAGCTTATCTTCACCTTTGTCCTGGTCTGCTTCTGGAAAAGGGAAATAAGCAAAGACGGTAACAAATGTCAAGAAAAACACCCACTACGAGGCGACCATCCCTGGCGCTTAGTCTGAAACACCAATGCGCTGTTACGACCCGGAGCGTGCATGGAGACATCATTGAAATAAGACCCCATGTTGCACTGTAAAATATCCCAATCGTTTTCTATGGGCCGAATATGAAGCTGCTTGACCATTGATTCACCCACTTCACGGCCTTGGGCGACATGGCTACGCAAGCAAACTCCAGTAAAGACGCAAGCAAGATTGCGGGTCCCCTCGCTACGAGGAACCCGAACGCACTCCCAGCTACGAACACACCCTGCTAACGAGACACGGGAAAGGTTCTTGAAGACCTTATATTCCTTGAAAAGCATTGACCGGACAAGCTTGCTTTTGAATCTATCAGCCACCGGTGTCAAATACAATAGCGGAGAACAGTATACCTGCGAACACGAGGATTCACAGAATCCAACAATACGCCATAAGAGATAGCAGCGAAGCCATCAAATGCGTCTTCCGTATTCGAATACCCGATAAACTTGCAACGCCGAAGACTGTCCACAAGTGAGATTCAAAGTCTACGCAAAGTCGAAAACACATACTGGTTGATCCAGGAAACAGAGGCATACACCTCCACCAAATCCGGATGAATCAAGTCCGAATTCAACAAGGGAACAACCCCAGAGCCTTCAGCGTGCTGCTGTGCAACCTCAAGATCATCGTCCTGAACATCCTCATCGTCTGACTCCGGAACGGCAGACAAGAATACAGACCCCGCCCTATTAAAAAACATCAAACCCAATCTGTAAATATAATAAATGGCTTACTTCGCTTTGGAGTCGGCGTCGACAGGAAGCAATCTGCAAAATACCGTAAGATTGTGATGTTTTTTTTGGTATCAACCGTTCCAAAATCCTTACCCGATCTTCGACGAGACATGCTCACCAGCATGACGATCACCAGGTTCCGAGCTACGAAAGCATGATATCAACACGGCGACAGTCAAAAACAAAATAAAAAACAAAAAGAGATACCCAGTCGAGGAACTAGCTTTCATATGACCGTGCTTCACACTAGCACCAACTTTGGATCCACCAACAGAGCTACGTCCACCGCCCCTTAGTTCCAAATTCAATACAAGATCAGCCATACGCACCGACGAACAGGCACACTTTCCTGCCCTTTCTGACCTTTCGCCAAGACAGATCTATCAGAAACCCCTTTAGCAGCTTCCACAAAGAACAACCCGTGAGATACTCACTCATCCCATTCAGGTGAAGGACGCATCATGCTATCCACTGCCGCTGAATCGACCCCAACACGAGCAGCATCGTCTCCAGACCGAACATCAGCATCTCTCGCCCCCTTGGCAAAGACACTCCGCAACAGCTCGCCGGGAGACGGCAGTGATTCGTCTGAGTCGCTCAACGGCCTACCAGACGACCGTTAAGCTTTAACCATCACCACAACTAACACAAACGCACCTGAGATCAAGCTGAGGTGGAGCTCTCGGCTTTTTGGCTTTATCTTTCTTCTCAACCAAGTCCACATCTGTTTCCACTCCACCGTTGGCGACCTGCCGACATCCCACTCAGTAACAACGATAACACGAAATCAATCAGAACATACCTGCCCGGACTTTTCGCCATTGGAACTGAGAGAGAGAAAGACACGATCAGAAGCACGCAAAAACACCCATGGACCCAACATACCGAGGCGAAGCAGTGTCCATGAAAACATCGCCGTCATCGTCTTCAAGCGCAGTCTTGCCCTTTCCTCTTTTCTTGCCCGATGAACGTCCAGCTTTAACGGAAGACCTAGAAACCGATGGGCGATACGAAGAATCAGTCACGCTAACACATAAGAATAGTCAGCATAACTTTAGGATATACAGAGGGATTCCATACCAATCCGCAGCAGAGGATTCATCCGGTTCAGGGCTCAAAGCATCGAGCCTACATCACGATAAACATGGAGCCCAACAAGCGAAAAGTCAGGAAAGCAAACACACTTTTCCAACAAAGTACCACTTTGAGCACGACCTAACAACTCCACTTTGTGCGTGGGCTTGCGACTGCCGGAAGTCCGTTAAAAACACCACCTTCTTCGAAGCAAACATCACTCACACACGACCACTGGTCCTTTTCCCGCTGTGTTCGTCCGCTTCCTTGTCGGTACCGTTGACAGCGGATGCGATCCTAACAAGATAAAGAACTACGATCAAAAGACTTAACAATGACATGAAACTCAACAAAACACATACGTCTTCCTCGGAGACAAGCTCAAGTCTTGAACCCGTATCTTGGACGGAGACATACTAAAATGGAACAACTTGTAATCTCCGACCAATGAACCAATTGAAGACGTACTTGATATCGGTGGACATCCGACGCTTCTTGTCGCTATTGGTCGGGTCTTCGAAGCTGTCAACCACGGCACCATCTCGCACAAGTGAGCTCAATCTGCACAGACAAGTCAGCTCAGCCCTCCCATGTCACTGTAAATAATACCTGGGAGCCTTATCCCTCACCGCTAGGTGGACCTCCCTACATAAGGGTTTCAGCAAGCGACAAGCGCACGAAGAAAACCTAGACTCCACTCATCAGAATCCACCGTGCCAAACTTTCGAACAACGTTCTTGCGTTCTACTTTAGGTGCAGCAGCACGCCTGCCAGAACAGACTAACATCAGCCCATAGAAAAAAAGCAAGACTACAACACTCACGAAACCGAAACGATAGACCGATCACTATCACTGTCATCTTCAATAACGGTGACATTGTCAATAGGCCTATGCAGATCAACCACCGCCTTAAACGACCACGAGGCAAATGAACTAACCTAGAGAAAGCAGCATCCAAGGCCCGAGAACCCTTCCTATTCGAAGGTCAAACCCAACAAAAGCACAAACGATACCAGCAACATACTTCCTTCCACTTCCTTCTACAGTGTCATCTCGAACAGATCCCTGCACAGACCGTTCACTAAAAGAAAGAAAAGACCGTCAGACTAATACCAAACTCTTGATCCAAACATACCCCACAACGGAACCCTTCGACGTAGCAACAGAGACCTCCCCATCAACACTCTTGACCTTTTGACTACAAGAAAGTATCAACTACAGGCTGCACAAAGATAAAGAAACACTAACAACATACCCTTTCCTTGGCATATCGACTCGAAAATTGTGAATGATAAGGACTGCAAAAACGATGATGCAACAAAAGGAGCTGCAAAGCCCGCTTGTAGAGGCATCCTTTTTATACCAATCGAGGCTGCACCTCAACGGAGAACTGAGTTTGCCAGCTTCCTAAAAAAACGCATGGTTCGAACAGAAGAGTAAAGGAAAAGGATCGGGAACGAGCGTCAAGGACGTCAGTAACACGTGACCGAGGAAAACAAAGGCAAACGCGAAATTCGCAGATCACGATCAATTAATCGACCTTTCTCCATTCACAACTTCCAAAATACCTCCTTACTCAACGTCCCCACTGTTCAAAACAGTTTTCGGAGTAAGAAGTGTACACCCCAGATCATTTCCAATAAAATCGAAATCGAACAGGTACCATCTAAATCAACCCATCATGGCTCCATAAAAGCCCGGAGTACGAGCCAGACTCAACAGTGCAAGAGCTCACGATGTTAGGAGTGTTCTACCAGCACGAAGACGCTGGTGAGTATCTATCCTTTCCTTTCAACCAGTCCTCGTTAATCACTGTCGAGGAACAGCACAAGCCCTCGAGACAGTTTCTGCATCCAGAATCGACACAGGCATTCTCACAAATCCAATCGCGCTATGTGACAAGGTCAGCCATTCCCTTACCATAGTCTTTTCTCTGTCCATTCATCCACAACGTCAGAGTGCGACAAACACCGGTTTCACAACCACCAGCTCAAGCTCTGCAGGAGGAACTGCTTGGAGAGTCACCTCCGCGACAGAAGACGACTCCATCGAAGAAGAAGTGGTCTTTACCGTACACGGCATAGTCTTTCAGTGCGACCTTCCACCTATAGTTCAATCCTATGGAAAGTAAGCTGATACCCAATTCAAATCGATTACATATCTTACGACTCAACATAGATCAACGTCTCCAAGACACCTTCAACAGAAAGTCGTTATTACCGGACTTGGCACCCCCACTTTTACCAAAGCGCTCAACGGGCTCGCGCGAATCGACAGCTTGCTCAGACTCAACATCCGCGATACGCCCAAGGAACTAGCAACCGACCTTGGCGGTTACCCTACGCTCACCATCGCTAACAGATTCTTCACGAGCAAGAAGATTGCCAAAGAGGAAGAACATGTCGGATTCACCGACGACATCGACCCCAAAGGAATCTTGGAGGCATTCAGAGGAGACACCCTAGTCCACACCACCGAGAACGAGGTGTTCTATTATCGCAGAAACCTTCTACAAACCGGCGAACACCAGTAAGTGCCAAGTCCACGCTCAGACAGCCGTCATTAACCTATCAACAGCTTCTCCAAAATCCAGCCAGCCAACATCAAAGCAGGAGACGTCATTGAAGTACAGTTCACGGTCACGCTGGTAGAATCAACGAACAAGAACACTGCAAGGAAACCCAACTGCATCACCAAGTTGATTCTGCGGTCAATAACGCTTCTAGACGACACTTTCTCTGAGGTACATTCATACCTCTATTCGCTACGATCCACAAACTAACTATTCACGACAGAACGCGCGACTGGCACAAGTTCTGATGCCAGCGCCAAACCGAAGGACACTTAAGAGAAAAGTAGGGCACGACGAAGAGGAATCTAGGGAGGCGGAACATCGACTGAAGAGAATGGCAATCGACCCGACTCAGGGAAACGGTAGCTACAATCAGCCAACCCAATCGTAGAGTAGTCCATTAGAACAAGTAGGGATTTTCTGATAACGTTCACTTGCGTGAGCCAACTGTAAGCCGGCAAACAAAACACCATCGAGACAATCGACTCCTTGTAGCGCCAATAGCTTGATAGATAACCTCACGCGAAACAAGATACAGAAACTCTGAAAACCTATCGACCACTTCACGTCTAGAATGGCACCCTCGGCTCAATCGACGCATTGCACGAAAATAAAATCAAACAAATAGTCACTACTATATTTGGCAAACCCTGAACATCAACCTCTTTCTGAAGACAGACGGCCGACAGCAACACGGACATCACCTCCAAACTCCTCGACAAATTCTTGAGACGTGATAAATCTAGCACTCGAAGGACCCTCCAACGTGTCACATGGCAAAATATCGTCCCTAGGGATACTATCATAGATTGCATGTAGATGACTAGAGAAGCAGTCACAGATGAATCTAAGTACACCCAAAAAAAAAAACCTGAAAATAGGACTCACTGAACCACATCAATCGCTTCACACCTCAATGTTTCCGGAGTCAGCAGTTGGGAGCTGTCGAATGCTACAAGAACTGGACCAAACCAAGGTCGACGCAACCCCTCGACCAACCTTCCCAGCATACACGTCAAAAAATCGTTGCGCTGGTCCAACACAGCGCGCGTCTGCTTGAGATAAACCAGGACGTAGTTGGCAGGTGGGCTGGTTACCATATAGGTGCGTCTCAGCTCTACAGGAGGTACAACCTGCAAGTAAGGCGCAAAGTCCAAAGACGTCACTGCGCTCCGAGGAAGCCAAACTAGCTGAGGAGCTCCAACCAATGGAAAGTAGAGATAGGCCTATCACAGAGTGAGCACCACAGAGGTCAACCACGGCCCAACACCACGAACCTTCAACACATCTCCTTCGCTATCGGACAGATCATTCACCTGAACAATAGCCTCACCCGCACCTCGATTACCCTGCAAACAAAAACGATCTCAATTAACCCTTGAAGTCAAACAATCCAGACATAAAATACAGACTAACCGGAAGATGCGGATCCACATTCTCGTCTCGCGTCCTCTTCGAAACCCTCGAAATACCAGTCCTCGAAACAGGTCGAAGCGAACGAAGCATCTAAACAAACCGGTAGCAAAGACCAGGCGATCGAAGGACAACAAGCGAAAGATTAACTCGAAGACGAAGAAACAGAAAGGGAACACATACAGCCAACAAGTTCAATGAACGCGCCAAAGTGCAAGCTTCAGTACTTGGAGAAAGAGAACGCTCCCTAAATAAATGACGATCAACTCGAAAAACGAGCGACAAACAAAGACACAACAATCAAAAAGACGAGAAGAAAATACTTCGCAATCCAAATCACGCACCAAAATACAGCTCAACCATCTCGAGATGAAATGCAGCACTAAAATCCTCGCCGATCCGACCGATGTCACCAAACAAAATGGAAAGGTTGTACCAGAACCTCTGCATCCTCAATAACGCGATCCAACTGTAGCGCCCAAGGATGACAAGGGTCTGGAGGGCTGCAACTGATCCCTTGCGACCCGAATTGAAACGACGGATAGCCAAGAAGCACAAAGTCGCCGAACAATACATTCCAATCATCGTCCAACCTAACCAACGCACTCACCGGGGATAAAAATCAACTACGAGGTTACCGGTCAGAACTTCGGAATGAGGGCCTTAACGTAACCAAAGTGTACAACAAGGAAAGGGTGCAACCTTCCGCCCAACTGCAAATTTAAGTCCGCACCAATCAAATATCCACGTTCGTCCGAATAAGCAGATCCACCGATGAACCTAGTAGCCATACTCAAATTTTCAGAGAAAGCAAACTTTGAGGCGCAAACACACCTGATCGTCCTCCACCAACGACAAGCAACAACACCCCTGCCGAAAAGAAGAAAAAATCAACCGATAAGAAAATGCAAGACTACGTTCTGCAGCCTGAGCAAAACAAGCTTGCAAGCACACTCCATGCTACGCTGCATCGATCCTCAGCATAAGCCGATCACCAAACCTGAAAGGTACAAAACGAGGTCCAACTCCATCGAAAGTAAAGCCGACCGAAAAGCAAAACCACCAGTGATCCGCCCACCAACACGCCTTTTAAGACCACGGAACGTCGACCTTTATACATACTGCTCCAACTTTGCCTTCGACCTGTCCAGAAACAACTATCAATGCAAACAGGTAATCGATCAATGAAAAAACTCACCTATACTAATGCATATACTCGACAGTGTCAACCAAGATCGCAATGCAACTAAACGGCATGAGCTACGCTCAGCAGCAAGCCGTCAGATTGTTGGTCGAGACTATCCTTCAGTATAGTAAGTCAGCAAACCATCGACAGTTGTCAAAAGTCTTACATGTCACAGCGTCCCCAGAGCCAATAGCGGAAATATTAGCTCAAACCACGTTCATGGAAGACCTCGCAGCTGGGACCGACGATGACGAGAACGAATGGAATGCCAACGAAGCATCCGAAGAGGATCTCTCCCACACCAAGGCATCAGCCGAAGAAGATTCTGAGGAAGAACAGCTCGACTCTGAGTCGTCAGGCAAAGAGAAGGAATCAGAGGAAGAAAGCTCAGGTGCTGAAGAAGCCAACGATTACATCGTCGTCGACGACAGCAGCGACATGGACATCAGCGAACAGTAAAAGTTGAAATAGCGTTACTTAGCCAATAACCACGATGTATGACATCATCCCTGTTAATATACTTCACTGGCCAACGCGAAACACTATGCTCATGCTTCGTTCCTGGAAAACGACCACAATATTATTCCTGTGCAACAAAGTAAAACAATACTGATTTTACATTGCTTCTTTTTTACACCGGACACACTACATACAAAACAGGCGTAGACACTAAACCTTCGCTTTCAACACCCAAGACAACACGAGTAACACGGCAAGTCGCAAAATACTCCAACGCTACTAATACACCCAACCAGCGAACAGATTCTACGCCAAGTCCTTCACCGCTTTGTGAGACCCAATCAGAGCAAGGCCTCGGTGACTTGAAGGGCAAAAAAAAAAACAATAAGCCCAAGAACAGATAGAGGAATGCAACCCCAATACACACCGCAGTCCACACAGGAGTAAAGATCGTTCCCAGTCAAAACGTTGACCCTGAAATAAAATGCTAGACCGGTACGCAACCAATCAAGCGCGGACCTATCGAAGTACCCGCAAGCATATGCCATACCGCTTTGGTCAGGGTAGACGAGCCCGAACTCCATACGCATGGTGACGACAGCCCAAAGCTGAGCGTTAGTGATGCAGCTCAAGTCTCTGGGGTAAGCAACAGCAGCGGGAGGACACGCCATGAGGCCATTGAGAACCAGGCAAGTGAACCCATCCGACATCAATCCGTTCATCGTCCCAAGCACCAACTCAACGTTGTTCCGGAAACGGAGAGAAAGCAGCGGCTTATCGGGAAAGATCTTCTGAAGTCGGATGGGATAGTCCTAACAATCTCTTAGTAAAACCGTCGCAATAGAACCAAAATAGACAAAGGAGGGACGCACCGCCAACGTACGGAGCAAAAGCAACTCATACTGCCGATATCGAGGGTTCCAATACCCAGAGATCGTGCCCAAACGCCCATCCAACGTACGAGGATAGGACTCGACCAAACGATTAAAAAACTCCTGGAAAATAGGTGAATAGACTCGAAACGCAACTTTGCGCTCTCGGACAGTGATGTCAAGATTGGCGGGCATGGATGGATGCGAACTCGGAATCAAAAGGTCAAAATGGGTGGAAGGTTGAAGGTGAAAAAAGAGCCTGGAACCAATTTATAGCTTCCCACCCACGAACTCAACCTAACCCTAGGCCAAAGCCGCCTGTCCACGAAGAAAACAGAGAGCGCGGATCGACGAAATAAACTAAGAATCGAAGAGTCGCCACAACAAACATTACGAATCCAACGTAAAGCGGTAGGTCGAATCAGACCTGTCGCGACGACGGACAACGAGACGGAACTAAACGCGCGGAACATCAGCAAGCACATAGAGATCGAAACAAGCAAGAAAACGAGAACAAAGCGTGTGGAATAGCATCAAAAAAACCTCGAGAATACATACAACCCCTTTAAAGCAACATGCCTCAGAGCCCTTGAACCAACGTTGAACGAGCCTACAACAACGAGCAGCAAAAGATTGTGCCCGGCCCGCACCTAGAAAACCAATAAGAGGAGAAAAGCTGAAGCCCACAAACGAAAACCAAGAGTAGACGATGATGGAAAAGACTCAAGAGAGAAACGCGGTTACCTTCCGATTCCGAAGCCTGCCGGCGAAAACTTACTAAAGCAACACGTGAGAACAGATCAGCAGGCAGGCCAGACCGACCAAAAAAAAAAAGAAACGGAATTCGAAGAGCACTGCAACAAACCGCACGCATACGCACGCATACGTCAACCAACGGAAGAAACAAGGGCAAAAACACCAGAAACACAAAGAAGGCCTGAGGCCCGGAAAACGGGCAAAGCGTGTGAAAAGGATATGATCAATTGATATGTCAATTGATAACGCCGAATAAGAGGATTTGAACGGGTCACCCATAAAAAACGAGTTCTTATTTCATTACGAACTCGTAATCCGGATTCGACCACGTGTCCGCTTCTAAGATCCACCGGTCGTACCTCGAATTTGCCTCTGTTTATGATCGCTTCGTGTGCCAGGTTTTCGAAGACTATGCCTCTGGTAGCTCCCAAAGAGGTATCGCAGCGCAGCATAAAGAAGAACTGCTCAAGCTTCACCTTCTTCATCAGGACAATAGCTTGCAGGAAGGTGCGACAGATGTATGGAGATGTTATGAAGTGAACCATGATGTCCGAGTCGGTGGGGCAGGACCTATCCAGAGTTTGAGCCGCCGTAGCGATGAGGCCATGGGAGAAACATAGCGGCGACGCTGAAGGATTTTTGGAGAGGATAAGCAAATCGTCCAAGGTCATCCTGTCGAGAGCGGTCTTGACAGTGTTCTCCAAGGATCTCTCTCCGTCAGTTAAAGCTTTCTGTATTTTACGTATGTCCCGGCCCCATTTGGCGATTGCAGCATCGACATTCGCCCGAGTATGCGTAGGAAGACTGTATATTCGCAGCAGTTAGCAACAGGAATAAATCGGAGTGCAAGCAAAGGAAACCCACATCTTGTAAAAGTCTTCATTAGAGGGAAGATCTACAACGACTTCCACCACCGAGGGACGTTGTTCAATCCATCTATATCTCTCCTCTCTTGGAGAAGTTGCCTGAACTGCGAAAAGGCGGACTCCTTTACGGACCAAAGCAGCTGGTGGATCTGCGAGCTTGTTCCATTCGATGAGTAAAGTGACACCATTGAAATCATCCACTTCGAAGAACCCCTGTGGGAGCGACTTGATGTTAGTGACATAGCACTTTTCTTCTGTATGGATTGCGATAGTTCCGTCGAAAAAGAAAACGACGTCTTCTTTGTTGCAAAGACTTCGAATATACAAGTACTCTAAGAAGCTGGATTTTCCTGTCAACGAGTATGAGTACAAGTATTATAGCGTCTTTAGAACTTACCAGCGCCCGGGTTTCCAAGGATGACAACCCCTTCTTTTCCTGCTTGTTTGATAGTCTTGATCCTTTCCTCCAACTTTTCATAATAGCTAAGACGATACAAATGCCAATTTGTTGACTTGAGCCAATCCAAAGGGCGAGCTTCCCACTCCGCCTGCGACAACAGGTGGCTCTTCCCCCAAAACAATTTGTGCATACGGTAAGGCCAGTAGTTGTTTAGACTATTGTCATTCAGTAGCTCTGTAACAGGACTTTAGAGCAGAATAACGCGGAAGGCTACAACATACTTTGCACTAGGGCCTGTACCCGGATGAATAGTATTTCTTTTGCCTTGATCTGCAACTCTGCTATTTCCTGCTGCTCGTTCAGATATACAACCTGATCCTTGGAGAAGATCTCTTGGACACGGGTGTCTTTTCCGACCAACTGGATCTCCTGATTCGTGCATCTCCACACTTCGAGTTGGGAGGCGGCGACGTCCTTGAGAGTGACCGCTGCGTTTTCCTTCACTTTCTCCTTCAAGTCAACGACATATTCTATGCCCAGAGATGAAACCTTGGAGGGCCTTCCAATGGGCTGATTCTTGTGGTCGACGAGGAGATACCAAACGCGGGAGGTGGTCATGGTAGTGTTGTGCAAAGTCTTGTTCAGCTTACATAACGATAGCAAATCGATATTCAAGCTGCAATATCACTTACTTACATACTCTTATACACTATGCGATGGAAGAATGAATGGATGGAGGTAGGTATCAAATATGCCTGTATGTCTGTATAAGTAACCTGAAATGCATGAGTCACAAAATCACGGAAGACGAAAAACAAACAAGGATGCTCCTGAACGTTGCCTGGTCTGGTCTACGAAACGCACGAGATAAAAAAGGTAAAGATGGAGACGGAGACGGAGACATGGTCAACCATAGTTCAACCCTGCCCCCGCACCACCGCCTCTGTCATCAAACTCCCCACCTCTCGTCGCCGGTGCAGGTACTGGTGCATTCCTTCCTTGAGGATCAGCAGGCCTCTGAGGTAGACCTGGCGGCGCCAATCTTGGTCCTGGCCCAGGCCCAGGATTGGGACCTGTATTCCTCTGTACCTGCGGCGGAGGTCTACCGACTCCATTCCTTCCACCGCCGCCGCCGCCACCACCACCATATGGCCCATTCCTCGCCAACGACGGTGCACGCGGTAGTCTAGGGTCATACCTCCCAGGAGCAGGAGCAGGAGCAGGAGCGCCACCATAAGCACCAGGCGGCCCACCGCCATTACTATAATGAACCGGCGGCGGGAACCCAATAGGGCCTCGACCATTAAGCCCTTGATACGGTATCGACATCGCCCTATGCTGCGGCTCGTGTCCATACCTCTGCCCAGGGGGTAACGAAGGCACGTGTGGATGTGGTGGTGCAGCCGGAGGTGGACGTTGATGCATTCTCTGACTGCGTTTGTCGAATTCGTGGGAGGCTTCGTATACGGGTAGACTGTTGGTATGTGTGTGAGCGAGCGAGGAAAAGGAAAGAAAAGAAGAAGGAAGGGCTGACGTTTTTGGATCTGCAGGTAACGGATCTGTCCAAAAATACTCATGATTCAAAGCATCTTCCGCTGTGATCCTCTCTTGTGGGTTACAAATGAGGAGTTTATCCAATAAATCGCATGTTTCTTTGCCAACCCTGTTTCGCGTCAAAATCAAGAGTCAACAAGAAAAGAAGGAAGGAAAAACTAACACCTCATAAGCCTGCCTAACTCTCCTCGGATGAGTCGTATTCCACCTCGTGATACCTTCACATCCAGGCAGATTATCAAAATTCGGCCAGGTGTGTTGGTTCGGTGTGCCACACAACTGCCAGATACGCTCTAGCTGGTCGAGATCGGACGTTCCGGGGAGAATAGGTCGGCGGTTGAACATTTCTCCTAGGATGCACCTGGAAGTAGCGTTAGCATCAGGAAAAGGAAGAGGAAGCGGAAGAGGAGAAAGCACCCACCCAATCCCCCAAATATCAACCTCATCACCGTAATTCCTCGCTCCCATCAACAACTCTGGTGGTCTGTACCACCTCGTAACAACACAATTGGTATATTTTCTTTCCTTCTCCTCCAACCTCCTTCCTACCCAATCGCGACTTTGAGTATCAAGCGGCCGACCGTACTCGTATGTACGTGCTAAACCGAAATCGGCTATACGTAAAGAACCAGTATTGGATATAAGTAGGTTGGCGGCTTTCATGTCACGGTGGAGGATGTGGTTCTGTGCGTGGTTGTTAGCATCGAGGTTTCTGAACAGACATAGAAAGTAAATACCCGATGCATATAAGCTGTACCTTCCAGCAACTGCTTCATGTACAACTTTATATGGCTAGGCTGGAGCTTAACCCTTTCGTTTTCCAGTAAACCTGCGAGATCGTGGTCCATGTATGGAAAAACCATGTATACAGACATGGGTTGGTTATCCTTGCCTGTATCGGCATCAGCATCAGCCGCATCAAAAGTAAAAGAAAAAAAGACATACTCCTAACAATAAACATATCCAAAATTTCAATAACACAAGGATGCTTCATCGCTTTCAAAATCTTAATCTCCCGAAGAGCCGTTACTGGCATACCCTCGTTCTCGTTATGCATCAAGATACGTTTGAGTGCGACAGCTCGACCGGTGGTTTTTTGGAGCGCTTTGTGCACTTCTCTGTTTTCATGACGGTAGTCAGTACATCAACCCAAGAACGAAAGAGAAAGAGAAAAACGCACCCAAAAGTCCCCTCACCCAACTTTGTCGTAGCCTCATAGTCGTCTTGCGATCCACACCCCTTCAGAACCCGACCAAACCTAACCAACTCTTCCTTCTTGGAAACTTCGCGCACAGGTTTACGTTTGACGAGGCGTATCCTCGGCGGTGGTGCTGGGTCTTGTCCTCTCTCGCGCTCCCTCTCATCTGAGGGTCTGTATTTATCAGACGGAGGCGCTTGAGGTGGATTAACGGGCATATAAATAGCTTTAGCTTTTGGTTTTTCGGGTAACCGTGGTTTAGGCTGAGCGAGGCGTGTATCAGGTGGTGGGATGGGAGGGGGTGTACGTGGTGGTGGTGGGGGTGTATGTGAAGGTAATGATGGAGGCGCTGGGGGTTGCGTGGATTCGGATGGGTGCGTGGGTGAAGGTGGTGGCGGTGGACCTGGGGGTGTACGTGCAAAGTCTTGGTGTGAAGGAGGTAGAGAAGAAGGGGGGTTTCTGTCCTTTTCCCTGTCTTTATCGGGGGAAGATGGACGATAGCTGTCATAGTGTCGACTGCGAGAGGACGAACGTCTACGTGGGTAGTAATCGTATTCGTAGTCGTCTCTGTCTCTGTCCCTGTCTCTTTCTCTGTCTCTGCGGTCCCAATGTGAAGAGTAAGCTTGAGGTCGATAATGTCTGTCGTCGTCCCACCGACGACGGTCGCGGTCGCGGTCTCTGTCCCTGTAATCCATATCCCAGTCTCTGTCTCTGTCTCTATCTCTTCGCCTGTCATGTCTATCTTCCCTTTCCCTGTCGTATCCACGACCTCTAGGCGGACTAAATGCAGGCTCTGGTGAGCGTCGAGAAGGTAACCGATGTTTCTCGGACGAAGAAGGCGAAAATGAGCGTGAGCGTGAACGAGAGCGTCTGTCTCTATCTCTTCGTGAAGGTTCCCAATGATCACCACGGCTATTATTCCTTCTCTCTCTTCCCTTTACATCCCCATACCGTCTATCATCATCTCTTTCTCTCCGAGCCTGTGGTGGAGGCGATGAAGTCCTCGAAAAAACATTCTGTACACCCTCTGATTGCGACTGAGCCTGAGCCTGAGCCTGCTTCGTCTTGAACGGAAACTTTATCTTTGGTTTTGATTTCGATGAAGAATCAGCCAAAGCTGCCGTCGTTGGTTTTGGAGGTAAAGCATGTACCAGCTGTGGTTGTGGAAGAGACGGAAGAGGCGCGCTGCCGTCGTCGACTTCACCTTCTTCTGGTGTTGACGGTGCTTGTCTTTTGTATGGTCTGGGGTCCGGGGAACGTGAGGTACGTCGTTTGGATGTTGAGGGAGACACCATCACTCGAGCGTCGTCGTCGTGGTCGACGCTGAGCAAAGGTTATTGCTTGTTATGTAAGCCTGTGAAGCGCTCAGCTTGCCCAGCTAATTGCCTCGCTTTTGCCTCACCCCCACGATGGCACCTCCAGGCGTGCAAGGAAATCTACGAGAATATCTTCAAGGTGGTGATAGGCAAGAATGGATGGCTTATGATACAGTCAAATTCTACACAAATGCATTCATTGTTCGAGATAATCAGGTGGCTGCCAGCGTTTTTGCTATCGTGATACAGACATATATAGCGTTCTATCCAGATTCTACTTGGGTACAAGAAACGAGGGTTTGGAATGGGAAAGTAAGTGCTCTTCACCTCTACTGTATCAAGCTCATGAAACTCTAGGTACAATGGATTCGGTGAGCTATCCAGACACGTTGCTTCAACTAGCTTCTGACGCGTCTCTAGGTGGAAAAGTCGAACCAGGAGAAACATCCCTAGACGCAGCTGTTAGGGAACTCGAGGTAACCTCATGCTTCTATTGCCCAATACCCACTAATGAACCCTAGGAAGAAGCAGGTATCAAAGCAAACCTCCAACACGCCGGTGTCCTATTCTTCTTGAGCGAAGGCGAAGATAAAGCCTTTCATATAGACATATACCGCGGAGAGGAGTATACTGGTCAACCTACCGAGTGAGTTTCTCTCTTCTGTTTCGCTCACACTACTTGACGACGCGTAGATCAGACGAAATGCGACCCGAATGGTTTTCAACACAAGATACGCCTCCAATCCCCTTTGACAAGATGTGGGAAACAGATTGTCATTGGATACCCCTTCTCTTACAAGGCAAAGCCTTTGCTGGGCGAGCAGATTTTGCGAAAACTGGCGACAGGCTCCTTCCGTGTAAATGGTGGTTTGGTACCGTCCAGGCCTAGGCCTACTTTTGTGTTAGTCGTTTTCAATGACAATGAATATTTCTTTCGTTTTCACTATCTGATATTTCTTTTCTCAACATAATGAACGGTCAACCCTAGTTTTCGTTGGCCTTGTTCCTCGTTTTACTGCATCCCTTCGTGGCGCGGTGCTTCTCCGTCGTGTTCCCAGCTCTCCCCTTCATCTAGCTTCTTCCTTTTCCTGTCTGTGTTGTCGTCTTTCCTAAACGCCTCGAGGGATGCCATTCGATGACTTGTGGAAGCGGGTCATGGCACTATTCTCTTGATCTGCGCTCACATTGCGAGACCATCCCCGGGCCCGAGGCGCAGTACGCCTACGAGTTTTACAGGTGCCTATACGAGTTCCTTTGTGTCCCCAGAGTTTGCGCAAACGCGGGAAGGATTGACTTCAGTGCTGGGGAATCTGGCTAGAATGCAGAGATGTGTTTTGTAGGTTGACCGTGATTCAAAATCCTGAAGGTCGCTACCCCAGGCTTACGATGAACGTTTCCCAGTGAGGTTGTGGACGCACGTTTTCTGCTAAACCTAACAGACAAAACAGCGGTGGCTCATTTATTTACAACTGCACTGGGTTCCTGTCACTCGCCCTGTCAGAGTGTCCCGGCTGTCATAGAAACCTAGGACGCTCGGCGCTAGTTCTATCCGCCTGTAAATTTTAGCGCACAGTGTTGGCATTGCCCATCTCATTTGGCTATTGTCGACCATACTACTTAGCTTGCGCGTGAGAGGCACCGGTCCGCGTCTAATGGGTCTCCTCCGCCTCCTCGCCTAGACGATGTCCAATGATACCCACCTCAGATTCTGGGAAACACAACCAAACTCTCAATATTACCTATTTTTTTCACTCGCTCCCCTGAAAGAGATTTCTGTCATCGTTCACTTCGATTGTTACCACGATACAGATTCCTAAACTAAGGACAGGATGTCGGAGTAGTTCGACTGCGGGCGCACATGAGACCGATTTATGTCTTTTGGAGGTAGCGATTAGTCCCTGTTCGTGATGGGACATTTATGGGGTCTTTTAGAAAGTAAGCACCTTTCCGTGATTTTGGGAAGTGGATTGAGAATCCCTTCGTTACACATAGCGCAAGGTCATTCATGCACTCGAGGGACCGTATACACATGGAAGTTAAAGTCAAACGGACCGGTCGGTAGTTCACTCCAAACTATACCGTCGCAGCTTGAGTCGTGATATAGCCTATTCCATCCCATCAAGCTACGCGACAACCGCAACATCACCATCGCCTCATTCGAACGTAGCCATTCAGGATTCTTTTCCGGAAAACCAAGTCCGGCAACGCTCTCGATATCAGAAGAAGGGATGCCTATAATTGATGAGATTGTGGTTACGTTTGTGTTTGTGGAACAGCTGAATCGAGAAGAACAGTGGTGAGCCGGTGAACGATGGCGCATCTGTGTTTTTGTATTTTATGCATTTCGTATCTACAATTAATTGAGGTTACATTGTCGACATATACAGTACAGAATCCAAATACAATGAGGCGGTTTGCGAATATACAGATGGAAGATATATCATGAAAGACCATATCAAGTACGTCTAGGATCCGGGATATCCTTAAATGCTGAAAGGAACGTCGTATAAGTCACCATTCCACCCAACGTAGCCTCATCAAACAGCTCCCCATCAGCAGTCCTCAAACTCGCACATTCGGACTCCTTATCATCCAACGCACATAATATATCCCTCCAGCTACTTAAACTGCTTGACCAGCGCTCGCAAACCATTGCAGCGGCGATAGCCACGTGTCGAAACTTGATCCATCGGTCTAGTAAACCAATCGTTATTTTGACTTGTGGAACATCCTCCAATTCACCCTGTGACCACTTCTCATCCGGCGGATTCTCAATCTCCTTCCGTCATCTAAGCGGACCGATGATCCAAGCAAAGAAGCCTTATAGGAAACGGACTCCAAGTCGTACCTCACGTAGTGCTTTTTTTTTTTTTTTATGCCTGTAGGACCGAGCTGAACGGGTGACAACAGATTTAGGTCGGCAATGAAAGGCTTGGTACCAGTACGACTGCTCGACTGTAGGGACTTGTGATCGTCGATAAAGCACGCAAGGTCAAAGGTCGTTTCAGAACACCATTAAATCTGATCGCGACTCGTCGAAACATTAGGTTGTTCACGCTCGATATCACGGTGTAGGATCTTGGGAACTGAAGGCCATTGATGACCTAAAACGTTTCTGAGGTTAGCAAGCGCGACATTTATCGGGAGATATCACCACTTTACATCAAACGGTATCCTTATAACGCCAACGCAATATCGTTTGAGCTCGTGAGATTAGTTAATTGGAATCAAAAACTCTGAAACCATAAATCTCATCTCGCTTCTCGTGTTCTCCAAAACAATTCCGCAAACGAAGGCATTTCATATCTTCCCTCGTAGCATCTAGGTAACCGATTCATAACCCAGGCATGTTGTCCCGGATTCGCATTCGCGTATCGACAGCCTTCTTTACGACGGTCCTTTCCCCTACTCTGGAAACGGGCAGTGCCGAAAATTCATGGCGACGACGGGTGTCGTGTTCATGGTGGCACGGATGACCCAAGTTCTTTCCTTCTTCTTTTTTTTTTTTTTTTTTTTCATCTATAAGCAGCGCCGCGGGGAAAATTCAGGACTTCTTCAGGACGTTTTCGGTGCCGTTTATAGTGAAGGATTGCTTGAAAAGATGAAGACGGTCGATACATGTGGGGAATAGTGCCAGGAGAAGGGTGACTGGTCTGCAAGCTTGGATTTGGGGAACGATACCCCAGGCATCGTGGGTCATGCGAGAGAAAAGCAAGGAGCCAGAATAGGAGGTATCGAGGTCGTTGACGAAGGAGAATTTGGATGTGCGGCATGATCATGAACGAGTGTAGAGGAAAATATAAAATTATCATCGACGATGAGAGTT
>JAYKXP010000185.1:0-82909 GCA_037176845.1 Paramarasmius palmivorus | reverse complement strand
CTAAGAGGAAATGGAGATGTGCTAGATACTTGTGAATGCATTTCTGCAACTTTCCTTCTGTGTCAAAGGCTAGAGTGCTACAGGGCTATTGTGATTAGGTGGGATACAGTAGCAGGGTCTGAGAATGCACCTGAGGGTTATGTATACATATCTGCAGATGGGGATGGAGAGACTGTGTTACCTAGGAGAGACCAAGTTATCTAGGGAGTGTTTGATGTTGCTGCCCAGCAGGTCATTATGAACTACTGTAATTGGGTGAGAGGCATGTTGTTTTGTGCCTGGGAAAGTCACTGTGGATGTTGTAGTTGAACTTGATGGGCAAAACAGCTGTCACACCCATGTCAGAACCTTCTACAAGCAAAAATGCTATGTATGTAGCATCTGATAATCCCAACCTATAGGGAGGGATCAACACCTTCCACACTGTGCTTGGGGACATGATGTTAGAATGGTCAAAGGATGCTCCATTGACTGTTAAACTCATTGGGTTTGGTAGTCTCCTACTCCAGATGGACATGCTGCAAATGGCAGGGTTCAATGAGGACAGGTGTGGTGTGTGGCTCAATTGTGCCATCCTGTGCTAGCACTAGTAGAATTCAAGGTGTTTAGTTTGGATTTGCCAGAGGGGATCTTTACAGGACACATACCAAAACTGTGCCATATGGCATTACACTTTCCAAAAATTAATGGCAACACTCCCCTTCATTCAGTCTCTGTTAAGCCTGACCCTGTGGAGTAGACACTCTTAGGACCATCCAACAGACCAAGAGCTGCTTGTGATTCTGCAACAATGACATAGGCTAGTGGCACTCAAAATACCCAGTATTCACAACTCCAGGACCTGTTCACTCTGCTGTCATTACAAGTCTTGACTTGCAACGGTGGCTACAGTTCAGTGTTGTTCCTCTCATGCCTGCAGACATTGCAATTCATACAAGCCTGTCTCACTTGTCAAGCAGATCTGTATGAGTGAAACACAGCTGCTCCAGTCCTGCTCAATGGTTCATGATTTTACAAAGCATACAGGCTATGAGATGGTGTCATTTGAGGTCAATGACTGGGGAGCTACTGTCACCAGCCAAAGAGATAGGCAAGCACACAAACTGAGTCCAGTTGAAGATCTCATGGACTGCAGAATGAGTGGGCAATACAAGTTCTTGCAAATGTATTCTCGACAACAGCCAAAATATTGTACCTTTCTAAGCTACCAACACAATTCAACTAACTGATGGAGTGCCAGTGACACAGTTGATTTTTGATGGGCCCAATAGTGCTACTGCTGCTGCATGGCTCACATGTGCAAGCCATCAGTGGTTGGAATTAGTTGAGTGCCATGAGAATGCCACAAGAAGACAGAATTGGCCTAGCCAGTCATTATAGCATTTTTTCTTGATAGGGAACTTACTACAGAGTCCTACTACTGTCAAACAGCAGTATTGCTTGTTGATACTTGATTACTTTAGCTTGATTTATGATGCTTATGACTTGACGGATACTATGTTTTATTGTACTGTCAGTCTACTTTTGCAACAGATGACAAGTTGAGAATTGACCACTATCCTTTTCAATCTGTGTACTTCTATTAATTTGTTGCACTTCTGATTCCTCTCTGTTCTGATTTCAGAGAGGAATCAGAAGTTTAAACACTGGACCCACCTGATACATTTTGTGTGAATTGATACATGCAAAAGCTTAGCAAAACACAATGCTACTGAGGCCTAACAATTAGAGCTGAGTAATGTGTTTATCTATCTGAGCCTCATGATAGATCTAGATGTAAAATTGGCAATAAGATAATCATGTCATGCAATGCTTTTCTCTGCCTGAAATTTCAGGTTGGTTATCTTCACTTACAACTATTTGACAACTGGCTGTTCCTCACCAAACAGTTTCTCTTAGATGAAGATTTGTTTCTATTCCCTTCTGAAACCTCAGTTTTTGGCACAATATGAGCCTAATGACATGGATTATTTGGTTCTTCATGTTGTTGCCTCCATTGCTCCACTTACACTGAACTTGTGCATCCTTTTTCCAGCCAAATCATACTCCAAGCATACCAGTTACATGCATACACACACACCTTAGCAATCATGTTGTGCACTATTTTCACTCAAACCATTCAAGATGACTACTGATCTGTGCTTGAACAGAAACAGGTCATGAGATGAACAAGTAGAGGTTGTGGCAGGTCCTGTGTATGGTGGTTTTAGTCAATAGGGTCTTGTACAAAATGGCTTAAAAAGTATGGAAAGCTTGAACTATTGTGGTGCTTTGGAATTCTATAAAGGTTGTTTGTATTCAGTTTAAGTATAAACATGTGGGCACTAGAGCTTTGGGGTCAATAAAAGAGCTTGCAGGGTAGTGATCTTCTATCTTCCTACCTTCTTGCAACACAACAATGGCTTTTGGTGCTGTAATTCCATTGATGCCACAGTTATTAAATCTCCAACCTCAGCTTTTCTTTAATGGCTAATGTATTCAATGGATAGGTGTGTTATTGGTAGAGATATTATTTGCATCTGTGTGCCTGGTTGCTTGCCCTCATCTTTGAATCACACTTTCAGTACCTACAGGGCGGTGTTGCACCAAACTTGTGTTAGAATCTATATCAAAGTATTACCAGTTAAACTGATCAATGACAATGACTAGAACTCAATGCAATTGACTGTGATCACCCAAAAGTGTTGATAACAGTAACCTTTGTATTGAAAATGTGTTTCAGGTGTCAACTCTCTGTGACATGTAAGTGATTACTGTTTCCTAGAGAATTGTAGCCCTCATCATGCAACTGTAAGTTCACTTTCTGATTTCATTCATTTGTAAGTTCCTATCCCTGACTATAAATACTGTTTGACTCTTCCTGATGTGTTGTATCCTTGGTTGGCCAATGGAAACCTATGAAGAGTTGCACAAATTAAGTGTAAGAGCCATATTCTCTATGAGAGTTGGTGATCAAAAACTTGTGAAGAGCCTTAGGACTGGGTTTAGCAGTACTAGTGTAAGACAATAGCAAGAGACAATGATATTCAACAGTAAATATTTACAGTTTATTCATTACATGAGTAACATTCCAATTGACAAACAGGTATTAGCATAATGATCATATGCATTTCTGTCAGCATGTCTTCTATCATGTCTTTGATAATGGTGAGCTGCCTCCTGGACTATCCCCAAGTTTGCAACAATTATTCTTTCAGATCTCTATGCTTTGTCTACATTGCATTTTACCTTCTCCGTGCCAGCTGTGAGTACTTGTAAAGAGTGTAATCTGTTGACCAGCTGAGAATATATTGAAAACATACCAAAGGTGGTCAGACAATTGAGCTCAGAGCATTCATTGATGAGCAGGTGGGATGGTCTGAACAGCTTAGAGGGGATTGTTTGTGTTGTCCAGTAACATTCCTCTATGGGATGAATATCTAAAATACCAGTCATCTGTTTGAGTGTAGGAAGGGACACACATCTTGCACTTGAAACCAACTTCACTTGCCACACAACAAAACACACCAGAGCACAGGAGAAGTGCCTGGGTGACGACAAAACAACAAGGAATAACAGAAAAGAATGAAAAATAGACAAGGAAGAGAGCTTGCCTAGTTCTGAAAGTGTGCAGTCCAAAACATGGAGAAACATTGATGCACCAGTTCTGCCCAATACAATGACTGGCAAGCATCAGAACTACAACTTGCTTGTCACTGATGAGGTAGATCCATTGTGTTGTTACTATTAATGTATTGTGGGGTCAGAGGAGTTGTGCAAAAAGATGACATTTGATGTGACACCAGAATATAGCAGACTCAGAATTGAAACAGAAACAGCCCCCTTGGACTACTTCACTTGAACGTTGTTGTAGAACTGGATAGTTGGCAAATTAATGTTAGCTGCCCAAAGTGTGAAAAAATCATAATGATGTCATTGTTGGCTACAAGATGTGAATGATACATACATAGTACATGGTTACAGGTCTATCATACAGAGTATCTTGAGATGCTGTTCAAAACACTAAAGGGAGGGGTAGATCAGTCTTGTCTGTGATGGGCCTACTGTAAAGACCTGGACTGGAAATAGATAGAAGAGGATAAGGAATAGAAAAGAGGAATACAAGACTGTTTTCAGCCCATCTAGACTATCGTTGGGGTCAATGACAATACCAACAAAGCTAAAATGAACACTGTTAGGTGCTAGACTATATTGCTGGATAGGTTAAACAAATATAGCTGGGAGTGATTGTGTAAAACACTATGAGTGCTGAGGATAATCATGTGAACATAGGTTAAGAGATAAAAGGTGTTAATTCCAAGACTACTGATCTAGAAAAAAGTACATCATTCAAATATGAAAATACAAATGACAGTAAATATAGTATATACAATGATGAAACTCAGTAGCCTGGAAGCCATTGCTAAGCTGATCAGCCATCACCTGAATTTGTTTACCTAATATGTGTAGGTCTCTGTTGGCTCAAATTTGCAATCACAGTTGAACCAATCTTCTTCCTCAACCACCACCATGAGCCACTTGTCCCTGCCAGCCTCTTCTTAGCTCTTCAATGCTACCACTGCCTTCTTGGTGCATGATCTATGGCAATCACTGTGGGATCTGGTACAGCAGAGCAGTGCATCCTTTCCTCTCAAGTCCCAATTTCAAAACCAAATTGCCTTTCTTGTTGCGCTGGATCATAGCCTTGATGTTGCAGGAAGCTCATTCAACCAACTGTATATGTGAAACACAGTACTTGGGCTTCAGCTATGAGATTCTGAATCCTCAAGAATTCCTTAACCAAAGTATTCAACGACTGTTGTTGGTTGTGGCCTGTGGAGAGAATTGACAAGCTGGGTACCTCAATGTCACTGTAGGGGTGTTCTGGAATGGTCCTGTGTTATATCTGGCTGGGGAGGTCAAAAGGTCTATCCCTGACACCCCTGCTAGTCTGCCAGCCTCTATGCCTTTAAGTGGTTGATTCAACCAGACACATCCTCACTAGCCTTTCACATTCTTTCCAAGTATCATTTGCCCATGCCTGCAGACTTGGTTCTGATCAGGCTCCCCATACTGCAGAAGAAGAAACCATTCTCATTTCTGATGATGGTTGAAGATTTACTTGCAAAAAAAACAACGGACACACAGTGCCACCTTATTCACACCTTTGCCTCTCTTTTAGAAACCAGCATTGATCTACAACACACTGACCCTCTTGATGTATCTTGGGCAACTGCAGGTCTCCAGAAGATGGGTGCCAATCTTGAGTATCCAGACATCCTTCCAGGAATCATTAATAACAATAGTAAAGGGAATCCAGACATAGTGCCACAATAGCTCAACAGGGTATACTCACTTGCCAGATACAGTCAGACCATGCACCATCTCAAAGGATGAAAACTTTGGTTTATAGTACCTGCCACTAAGAAGAATATTGCTGCTATCATGTTCTACCATTGGGCAGAAAACATTGATTTCCCAAAGGATTTGCCACATTGGTTCAAGCAGTGTGAAGGTTGGCTGGTCAAAGTGTGCCTTCAACATTCCTCCTGCAATGATTCATGTGTGCATCTCCTTGACATTGTGTATGCATGGCAGGTTGTCTATAATATCCTACAACAATGTTAGTGGACTCTATCTAGTTCATCAACTTTTGCGAAACAAAGATAATAGAGAAGAGCACATACTAGCACCAGGGGGAAGAAGAGTTTCACATCAGTTCAGATCTGGAGCTATGGGCAACATCTTGGAGTACTGAGATGCAATCGATATTAAAAGCTCTGGGGACCATGCAAACAAAGCAGCTTTTAAATGATCCTGTCCTGACTGCTAAGTGGGTGGATCAACTGTGGGACAATTTAGCTAGGTTCAAAAACATAGTACCTTCTAATACTGTAATATTACCAACATTTACCATATTTTCTTGGACCAATATACAGTATTATAGCACTACAGTATATTGCCATAAGATTCTTTGCCTTTGACACTTCCTGATAATATCTTCACCCTCACTTCCTGTAGCTGATGCATCCCTATCATCCAACACCTGTTTACCACTGTTAGCTATAGCATATTGTTTGATAGGTTCTGTTAGAATTTCAGCACAGAGTATTCAAGACAGTTGTAATACCATACCCCCAGCCACAGAACTCAATTGCTGTCTATAAGCCAGGGAATAAAGTGACAAGGGCTATATGAAGCTGATCTTGGTTCAATCTAAACTGTCTTGAGTGATCTGACTCTTTTAGGTGAGTTCTGTCTCTTGGATTGTTCCTTGACGTGTTTCAACAAATCTCTTTTGTCACTCAGAACTTGCAATGCCTCCAATTGCAATGATGTAGTTCCATCCCAAAGTCAACCTTTTCAGATACATATGCTTCTTGGTCTCCAAATTCACCCAGCCTCCACCAGACCACCCCACTGAGTACAGAATGTCAAGAATGCAATTAAAGCCATGAAGCAGTCCATACTCCAGACCTACAGCACACTTCCTTTCTAGGCATGTGCTGTGTGCATTGCTTTTCATTTGCTCATTTGCCTCCTTCTCATTCCATTTTACAGATCAGGTTGCAGGCCCCAACACGAATGGCTCATCATCAGGTTGTACTGGGAAGCCAAAGAGCCAGCTTGGATGATCATTCATGGGTATAAAAACCAAATTTGTACCTTCTTCATGGCAAACCAGAAACCCCTTCCTCACTACCAACCTTGAAAGGACACCTTCACCACCCTTCACCTATAACTCCATCACTTTTTGATACCATTCTCATGTGATACCCATTCCCCAATTTCTTGCTCCATCTTTCTGTATATATTTACATATCTGTATCAGCCATAATACAACTTGCTTTTGGTGTAATTCATGTAAAACCATAGTGTGCTTTGATACCATCTCCACCTATGTTGGCCAACCAAATCCATCTATTCTTTTCCAATGGTGACCCCATTCAGCAATCACACCCAGTCAAAACTTATTGGGTCAGCAACAGGTACTCACAGGTACTTACAGGTCTGGTCCGTTTTTACCTGAATATGGTTCATTAGGCCTCAGGCTTTCCTAGGTAAGTAGCAGGCCAAAAACAGTGTATACATTGCCAATTGCTCAATACATAGGCCTCTACAGGTAGTTACAGGTGTAAATGTAAGGCCTGGCTATACTATTGCTTTCCATGAACATTATTGAAAGTTGTCCTTGAACCTGCCCTGAGCCTTTATAACTGCATTGGCTCTATTGACCTGCTCCACCTGGCGCTGCCTGTTCTGTTCATCTGCTCTGAATGCCTCTAGGATTGTGGCTTTGTCTAGGCTAGGCTTCAACAACATAGTTGGATGACAGATTGGAGTATTCTGCTGGCAATGCACATATAAGTGCCATTGCTTGTAGTTCATTGTCCAACTCATCCATTGTGAAGTCTGATGGCCTGAGATTGCAAATAGTGGACATTGCCTTTTCAATCCTGACCCCCAGATCCAACAGTGACTCATTCTCTTTCTTTTGGATTGAGAAGAGGTCATCATGGGCATTGAAATGAGCACCAGGCTTCTTGGAGACATGAGCATCCTCCAGCGCTTTCCACATCTTTACAGGGTCATTCTGAATATCCCTGATGTGTACTTTTTGGTCTTGATCCACTAAGAGATAGATCTCTCCAGCGGCTTGCTCCTTCTTTGTCTCCCATTTCTCTGCCAGCTCTTTGTCTTCAGGTTTTGTTTCTCTACCAGATACCAATACCCACAGTTTACAACGCATTAACCATGCAGTTGTGTGTAATCCTTGGTGTACTTGTTGATTCTGACATTGTAAATGTCAATGTTTTGGTTGTTGTATAAGCCCACAAGTGCAATGAATGCACAATAAACAGTATAACCAGTCAATGAATGAACTGGCACAATAGCACTTGACTTGTAACAAGTCAAATAGCAAAAACCCGCATTAGTAACAAATTCAATTGTATGAATCAACAGTTGTATGCACAGTTTAAAAGGCCGGGGCCCATAACCTGTTAGAATCTATATCAAAGTATTACCAGTTATAACTGATCAATAACAATGACTAGAACTCAATGCAATTGACTGTGATCACCCAAAAGTGTTGATAATAGTAACTTTTGTATTGAAAATGTGTTTCAAGTGTCAACTCTCTGTGACATGTAAGTAATTACTGTTTGTTTGTATCTATTGTGACGCGGAACGCTCAAGGCGTTAAAAGACAGTCCACTAATGCAAAAATATGTGTTTTACATACTCCTACATGCCCATACACCATAGGTAGGTTCAATAAGTAAAGTAAAAGATAAATAAACATGAATGCAAGTGTATGTGCAGTAGAACAAGCATAATTAGAGTGCCAAAGCAGACTTTGTATATTTTGTTGGACTTAGTGTTGAAGAAGTGTTTCATCAACTTCATCACTTCATTCAACATTCAGTTGACATATCACATGCATTTATAAACAGTGATATAGACACAGAAATCTACATGAAGCAACCAGAAGGTTTCAAGCAAGGAGGTCCCAGAATAGTCTGTAGGCTGAACAAGTCCCTGTATGGGTTAAAGCAAGCACCACGTCTTTGGGGTATACCAAGTCCTCTTTGTAGACCATGTTCATCCCTCTTGTTTTGATGAAGAGCAGCTTATCCAGATGATAGGAATGTGCAGTATTAGCCCAGATATATTTCAATATAGGTACTACTCCTAGCAAACCATCTATCAATAGATCCATAGTAGTAGGCAACAGAAGCATATTCAAATCAATATTATCAATATTATTGCACCAGTGTTCACCATCAAAACACATGTCACAATGCAGTGAACATCAAAATCAACATTCTAAATCTTCTGTTATCTACATCTACTACACCTTCAACTATCATATCTTTCATCAGTGCTGACCATAAAAAACAGTTTCAAGTCATCTATGGCAAGTGTAATAACAATTTCACCAAGCAGTGGTTGCAAGATAACCCTGAGGTGCACACAAATTCACTTGACTCTCACTTACATGCAACCTTCTCTCATTGTCAAGCCCTGTGAGCACTGTTGACAAATAAAACAGCAGTTTGGCCACTTGATGTGTCCGCTGTGGCACTAATACTGGAGCCCCATGTTCTAAAACCTTGGCTAAGTGGAAAGCCAGGATAATGTGTGCAATGCCCATGTCAGATGGCAAATACAACATCCTCTATGATTGGCAGATGGCCATGCTCAAGGCTTAACAAAACAATAACACAGTAAGTCATGTACATCCTACTACTAAGCACCACAGTGTCCCATAAAAATGATCCAAAGAAAGGTTGATCCAAAGCAGGTGTAAGTGATCACCTTCCTATCTGTTCTGTAGTTGCTGAGTGTTGCTCAGAAACTTCAACCAAGTGACTATGAGGAACAGCCTGACCACAAGCCTGATGAAGAGGAGCATAACAGAGGAGGCTGACAATGACACAATTGGTGAAAAATCTCAAAAAGTCACACAGAGCAACTAAGGTATGTAAACATCATCCTCACCAGATGGGTGCTTGCTGATTAACCACTATCAGTCCTCCAAACCTACCAAGCCTACTGCCAAGAAAGTTTGCACACAATCCCCCCAATCAACTGACCATGTGCATGAAGAATCAGTTGCTCCAGAGGTGCCTGTTGAATGAAGTGATGAAGTTGATGAAACACTTCTTCAACACTAAGTCCAACAAAATATACAAAGTCTGCTTTGGCACTCTAATTATGCTTGTTCTACTGCACGTACACTTGCATTCATGTTTATTTATCTTTTACTTTACTTATTGAACCTACCTATGGTGTATGGGCATGTAGGAGTATGTAAAATGCGTATTTTCACATTAGTGGACGGTGTTTTAATGCCTTGAGTGTTCTGTGTCACAATAGGTACAAACAAACAGTAATTACTTACATGTCACAGAGAGTTGACACTTGAAACACATTTTCAATACAAAAGTTACTATTATCAACACTTTTGGGTGATCACAGTCAATTGCATTGAGTTCTAGTCATTGTTATTGATCAGTTATAACTGGTAATACTTTGATATAGATTCTAACATATTGATGACTGAAAAGCTTTCAGAATGGCATTTAGTGCTTAAGACAGGAGCAACTTACTCATGGACAATAAATACACCAGAATGTTGTCAATCTTTGCTAGATAATCCTGCAGCTTTGTGATTCCTGGCTCAATAATGTCATAGCGATTTGGGTACTTGTCCTGTAGTGCAAGCCATTGGTCCATAACAGCATAGAATGCAGGGATGGCATAGGCAAGGGATAGTGTATCTTCTTGGGACAGAAAATGCTGGAATGTGTGAGGTATCTAACAAGCAAGCAAAGCATGAATATTGATATGATTTACCCTCAGAATTTCCTTGCATTGTACCAAGCCTCTGAACTCGTACTTGTTCAAGATATGAGGCATCATCTTGTTTCCATGAGTGGGATGTATGCAGAATGCATCCAGTTGCCAAGCAGAGCTTGGCATGAATTATCGAGGAAAATGACCAAAGACTTACTGGATGAAGGAGTATGGTTCTATGTACCATTAGATGCACAGAGCTCTCCAACAGTTAGGGATATCACATGTCAGTAAGAGTTCCTTTTGTTTTGTGCAGCTCTGACCATTTCTTCAAAGGCGATTTGTCTTTGACTAGATGCGCAAGACTGCCAGCATGATTAGATTTATTTTCATGAAACAGAGACATCACACCTCACAAACCATGCCTTGAGTTCTTGTGAGAATACCTTCTGTTGAATGAACTATCTTGCCATCTTCTTTGGCGATCAATGAAGCTATGTCTATCTTGTCCATCTGTTTGAGTATAGGTGTCACAGCCAGATGGAGAATATGTGTGAAGCACCTGAAGGCAGTCAGGTCTAGGTACTACTAAGGCAACAACTGGACTTACCACATGTGATTGTTATGTGTGTCAAACTCAACATCGATAGCCTTAAAATGGGAAGCAAGATGTTTGACCATAGTGTTGTTGTTAGAAGCATTATCTGTCGTAAAATAGCTGACCTGGTAAAGCTAGCTGTTACAGTGCTCGTCGGCACTTCCCTTACAGTTCAGTTTTGACGCAGAAAAATTTTTCTCGGATTTTTCAATATTTTTCCCGAAGCCAGCTCCCCAAAAGACGGTGATTTATGCAAAGAAATTTTTTTTCCCATGGTGTTTCACTTTTTTGAGGGCAAAAATCCCAAAAGTATAGTAGTCCTGAGGCAACCGAATTACCTTTTTTTTTTTTACTTGAGCATCTCACAACTCATCGCTACATCAAAATTATGGGGAAATTGAAGAAAGCACAAGCCACTGCTTGACACGAAGCAAAGAAGCGTGAAGATAATCAAAGACATGAACTCGAATTAGACAGTGACTACCACATGTCAGATAATGCCGATAATGAGAGCGATGGTGACCCAGAGTCAGGGTCAGACACGTGGTCTGATGTAGAAGTCGTGTCTATGAGTGTCAAAAAGGGGTCAAAGAGCAGCCAGGGAGTCAATCACCAAGCAGCGGTATGTAGTATTAAAGACTGTCAAGCTTGATGTTGATTTTGAGTGCAGATTGCTGAAAACCAAAAACGTCGCCGAGATAACCAAGATCTGTACGATCCCCAGAGCCTGGTACATCACGCACAACTCAATGGAGACAGAAGGAAGGAAAGACAAAGAAGGTGAGGCATGACAGTGTGATTGCACAGTGCGCACGTATTGACATGCTGTTTGAGACCAATCCACGATCCATGAAAAAACAAAAAACCAACGTGCACTCAACATAATTCATGTTATTTGTCTACTTACACTGTGATTTAGGAGTCTACTTTATCTTCTTCGCTTGGAGACTCGCTTGGAGACCCAATTATGGTCGACTCCGAGCTTAATCCCAGTTCCCCAGCCTCTGCATCCCAGCCAGTTCCAGAGAGTTCAGCGTCAGATGACCATTACTTGGAGGACAGCCAGCAACACCCTACCATACATGCAAACTCGTGGCTACCAGAACTTCCCCTTCACTCCTTTGATCTCATGTCTTCAGCAGATTGCAACGAAGCCTCTAAAGCCTTCTCTGCAGCATTCATCAGACGTATTCATGCAAAGGACCATATCGTCGTACCTTCCCCTAACTTTGAACGTGCTCAGCAAGAGATATCGGACTGGCTTTCATCACTGCCTTGTGCTGAGCTGCAGGAAAGTGATTTTGAGAGTGAGACGGAGCCAGAGGTGGAAGTTGATGACGAATCAGAAGAGGAGACGGTTCCGGCAGAGCGTTTCTACAACACGGTAGCGAAGGCAGTCAGCAAGATAGAAAAGGACTTGTGGTTGAAGAAGCGGTTACTTACCGACACAAGTGCTGTGAACACACTCGCCGACATTCAGTACATCAAAAGATACAACAAGAAGTGTTTCAAGCTTGCAAAGGCACGGGTCGAGCTGAAGCAGAGGATCATGCTGTCAAGACCCGGTGTTTGTTCAAAGCTGAAGGCAAGGCTTGCAAGGATTCGGCCAGCACATGATGCAAGTAGGGCTGTTGCATACGGTGGCAACAAGACCGAATACTTTGCTCGCCAGCTTTGCCGGGTTACAAGGCACATCTATCGGACTGGTGAGCTTCCAGAGTGCAGACAAGGGAAAGGGGCCAAACATGCCTCTCATCTGGACATTCCTGAGGTGAAATCAAAGCTACGTGACTGGTGTAATGGGCTGGTGGATATAAAGAAAGGAGGTTGGAAGAAAAGAGTAAACTTGTTCAATATATCAAGCCAGTGGTAGTGCTGACTCTTCTGTAGGTGACACCGACCAAGCTTCGCCGATATGTTAATGAATTCCTGCTTCCCGGACTTGAAATCAAAGCAAAGATCTCAGTTAGCACAAGTGAGCGTTGGCTCAAAAAGTTGGGCTACCGACAGTGTTGCTACCAGAAGGGCATTTACCATGATAGACATGAGCGAAAGGACGTGGTCAAGAAGCGGGAGGAGTACACACAGATAATGTTCAACAACATTTTACTGTGAGTTCCGCCATCTAACAGTTACTGTCTGTGACTCTGATTTTGTCTTCTAAAGATGTTGTACTGAGTACAGTGGACCTGAGATGAACACTGAAAACCCACCAGATATTGCGCCAGGAGAGTCCGAATACCATGTTATCTTTCACGACGAGTTTTGTGTTCATGCAGGGGATCTGGAGACCCATGTATGGGAGCGTGAAGGCAAACATGAGTTGTGAAGTAAGAACCGTGGCCATATCATTTACTGCTCAGACTTCATCATTGAGGCAAGTGGACGGCTTGTTTTGACACCTGAAGAGATAGAACATGAGAAAACATTGCTGGTCAAACCACTGAGCCCAACACAGTTGGAGGCGCTCGCAGCTATGAAGGAGACCAATGCAGCTGCGGAAAAAGAGACAAAGGGGAAACAGAATAGGCAGAAGAAGTCAAAACCACGACAAAAGAAGACGGCCAAAAACGCACCACAGCCCAAGTTGCAACTGACCAAACGACCAAAGGAATTGAATGGACTCCTCCTCCTCCTCCCTTGCCCCATATGTGCTATCAATGCCGCTCCTTTGATGCTTGCCAAATAATCCACCCAGGTGCCGGACATGATGCATATTGGGACATGCCTCAACTGCTTGCACAGGTATGTGCATTGTCTTCAAGCGTTGTCAGTCATGCTCATCCTACATAACAGACTGATGAGGCATTGGATATCTTTGAAGCCAAGTTCCCTTGTGCCACTGCTGTTTTTGTCTTTGACTGTTCTTCTGCCCATGAAGCCTATGCTACTGATGCACTGCAGGCCCATAAAATGAATCATGGTCCTGGGGGTGAGCAGCCAAAAATGCATGATACAGTGAATCTGGCCACTGGAGAAGTGCAGAAAATGGTCTGGCCTGAAGATTACAAGGGATTAGACGAGAAAGGTGAGCCTCTAGCAGGGAAACCAAAGGGAATGGAACAGATACTGTGGGAAAGGAACTTACTAAAGGTCGTCAAGCCAAACAAGAAGGGAAACATTGTTGCAGTCTGTGATGAATGCAGTAAATCCCAGAATGCGAGGAGAAAACATCAGGAAGCAATGGGATACGTGGCAGATGATGATGACAGTGATCAGGACGACGACCGGGCCAAGGACTGTTGCATGCAACATGTCCTCTCTGGAACCAGATTTCCGGGCCGAAAAGCCTCTCCTTCAAATCATGATTGAAAAACGTGGTCACATATGTCTTTTTCTTCCGAAATTCCATTGTGAGCTGAATCCCATTGAGATGGTCTGGGCCCAGGTTAAACGATGTATGTTGATACACTCTTTTATCTGATCATAGTGATTTACCCTTCTTACAGGTTTCCGGGAACTGTCCGATGGGACATTCCCAACAGCAAAGGTTCTGCTCCCCCAGTGCTTGGATGAAGTGTCCATAGCAAATATCAGAAGATATTTCCACCATTGTTATCGATATTTAGATGCTTACCGACAGAATTTGAACCTGCGCCAAGCCGCATATGCTGTCAAAAAGTATCCCTCGCACAGACAAATCCCCCGAAGCATTCTCATGGACATCAACATCATCTCTCGTGTCTAGAAACATCATCGCACCTTCTTGCTACCCTCTTTCTGTCATTTTGTGCTTGTTTTGAGCCATTTTGAGCCATATTATATGTATTACATAATCATGTTTCACTTTTTTTGCGCGAAAAATTTTGGACCTCACTGGGGAGCTTAGTGATGGGTATGTACAGATAGGTATAGGCCATGGTAATCGTTCTATAATAATATCTTGTCAAAATATAGTGTTTCAAAAATGTGGTGTGCTCTTTGGTGAATGCCATCAAATTTCCCACATCCGACTGACGCGAGGTGGTGACGAGCACTGTAGTCAATCCCAATGGTGCACATGCTGCATATGTACATCCTTCTCGATACCAATCCTACAAAGTAGGTATTTAATGGCTTGTGCTAGATGCACACCAGTGTGTGACACTGGAACCTCGTGGAAGCCTATAACCTCTGAGCACATCTTCAAGACACTATGAGTTGTTATAGTACTGTTCAACACCTTCTTGGTAACAATAGTTTCAGCCACCCAGTGGGCGGTGAGGGCAAGGAAGGGATAAAGAGTCAAATCTGTCGGGCAATCAGTCATAAAGGAAATTCTGCTGATTGCATTCTAGTATGGGTAGATCAATACAACAGCCCATATTGTGGGACAAGGCAGAAACTAACCTGAAATTCTTTTGCAATCTCATGCATATGAAGGTACCACACTGGATGATATCCTTTCTCATTGTCATGCACCCAAGTATATCCTTCTCTCAAAGGTCTCACTTTAGATATAGTATTAGCTGAGCAAAGCTTTCCAACTTGACAAGACTAATCGGCTGAGACAAGAGGTGAGCATTCAACGTTGAACAGTATATAGATCATGTAAATCATCAAGCAATTAACTAACCCTTCTATACTAAATATTGTTTTTATCTTGGTATAACTTGGCTTTATCAGTGGCACAATCAGTGGTTACAGGGATTCCACAAGCATTGCAGTTGTCTATCCATTTGGGAAAAATGCACAGCTACCAAGTGCTTTTGCATATTTGTGTTCCCAGTGCCCAGTGTGTAGGGGTGAACAGTTACAGCTTCTGGGACCGCTGGCTCCTCTCTTTTCCTATTTATAGTTTCAATTAGTAGCACATTACACAAAGTAAGAATGGCACTTACTGAAGGCAATAGTTGTATCTATAATATCTGTCTTTGAAAGTAAAAAAACTCATGGACATCATTGGTGTGCTTGGAACACTGTGATCCTGTGCCAGTCTTCCTTGTTGGTGGAGAGGTAGTAAAGTTGACTAAAGGCCTCTGGACAGCGGTGTCAAAGTCTTGCTGGCAATGTGAGATACTGTCTCGACACAAAGTGTTCTTGTGACCTTGAGCTTTTGCCTGGTTGAGTTTGTCTATGGCCTCTGAGATAAACATAATGAGTATTGCACAGATACAAAGAGAAATCAACAACTTACTTCCCATGTTCTTGTGTGATGTAGCTTGTGTCCTGGTTGGTGGAGCTACAACTGAGAGTGATATAGTTAGGTCATTGTCCATAGAGATAGAGATCTGTTCAACATTGATGTACTCTCCCAAAGAAGAGACATCAAAGCAAACATTGGTCCGTTCACACCTTCGAGATCCAGCCCTTTGGAATGCAGAAACTAATGGAGTTGATTGAGCATATTGGCTGATTGAAGAATGCAACTTCCTGAGGGTTGTTGGTGTCTGTCAACAGAGATCAGGTACAGGTAACAATACTAGACAAAATAGAACTCACATTGTGCAATGACTTCTTGGTTTTCAGCTGCAGTACCTTGCTCAGTATCTTTTTTCTTGAAGTGGCGACAACGAGGGTTGCTTGGAGGTTGGGGAGTTACAGTCTGAGGGAGTGGAAGTCTACTTGGTGTTTATGTACAAGTCAAGGAACAAGTGGCAGGGCATAATGTTGGGGTAACTAGTGACTGACTATGAGCAGCTTCCAACTAAATGAGACTTGATTGAGACAAATCAAGTAAATGCTCACTGTTGTTCTCTTCTGAAGACTCTTGGCCATCACTGCTATTGTCCACTACTGGGGCTAGAGTTGTGTTTACTGACTGAATCTCTAAAGTGGAGTCATTGGATGTGGGCTCAGGACCTGTTGAAGCATGAGAATTCAAAGTAGTTGCAGAGAAGTTCTCATATGTACAAGAGCAAATCTAATTCATAACTTGAGGGTTAACCTGAGGCATAACTTGAGGTTCCACCATGACAACTGTGTCAATTGGGGGCTCTGGGTTGTTCTCTGTTGAGAGCATATCAGTTACATGCTAGACAATGAGAAGTATCATCCGTACCTTTCCTATTTGCTTTCTTCGTTCCAGCCATGTTAGTGGGGTTTGCAGTGTTGATTTTGTAGAATAACAAGTTTATATGTCCTGCAACACATGACAATGTAAGTAATATGTCCAAGAGCTTATTACAGCAATGAACACACCAAGCAAAGGCCTACTCTGCTGTGCCTAAACATATTCAAGGTGGGGTAACAATCTGAAAAGGAAACTTTAACATGATAGGTTTGAGCGCCTAAAGTCATATTACCTTGACAAAATGCAAACAAATGAACCTTAAACCATGTGGCACCAATTTAATTGTATTAAGAACATGTTGATTCTTTGAATGCATTGCTGCATCATTTAAGAGCTCAGTGGAAACACAATACTGATTGAAGTAATAAGACATGGATAGGATGTAGGTAATTAACAGTTTTGCAAAACAAAGGTGTCCATAACAAGACAACTAATTGTATGGCTGACACCATTTGCATTAGTGTAAGTGCGAGAGACCTGCAAGCTGTTGAATTAGTGAGCATAAAGCCTAGAGGACATAGAAAATGCATTGTACATGCATAAAATCTCCCTGAAGTATTGCACAGCTTGGTCTACGACGGTTGGTGGAATTGAAGCTAATGATAAGAATTTCAGTAAAGATAGTGTAGATAGAGGAAAGTAAACTAACATTGGGATATGGCTACCAAGGGTAAGGGACTAGGAGGTGAAGGTGGTGAGGGGCTGGGTGAAGGAGAGCTTTTGCCTTTCTTCTTAGTTCATTGTGCCCACCTCAATTTCTGGCCTCGTTGAAAGTGGTATTTTACCATTTCTCTGGGTAACTAGCTATGAATTATACCCGTTATTTGTAGCTAGAAGTGCTGAATCAGTAGGCAAATGCAGAAGTTCAAAAAAACATGTTCATACCTGAAGAATGATTATGTATGAACTCAAATTCATTGCCTGAACCATGTTCTCATTGAAGTAAGGTGGCGTCACCTACTAGAACCAATCAGAAAATAGGTTAACATGGAGTTGGCATAAATAAACACAAAAAACATAGAATACAGACTTAGCAGTGGAACATGTTCCATAATGCTGACATGAAAAGTTGGATCTGGGATTATTGTTCCAAAAACATGTTCGCCCTGTTACATATGTGATATGGGGCCTGTATCTGTGAAGACATGAAAGTTAGGACAGTAAAGCGAATACAGATATTGTGACGTATGGGAGGCATTGGATCTCTATACTAACAATGTGAGGCAAAAGCTGAATGACTGGAAGAACACATTCATATCCAAGAAATGGGGCCATGGGCTCAGATCCTTTGGACTGAGCACATTGTGATTAGTGATGATGCTCATGCTGGTGCAAATCAGAGTGATAAACCAATCATAAAATAGGATACATACCATTAAAGTAACAGAGATGAACTTCTCTCCACAGAAAGACGGGATTGTCACGGTTTCGTAGCTGGTCTGCCGGTTTGTTTTGTAGCTGAGCATCTTTGCATCTTGCGATGGCCTTGTTTGCCTTGAGGCACCTCACCAAACTTTACTGCATAATTGCTGTGTCCTGTACCATTGTCGCCGACGTTTGTCAGCATCATCCCTCATGTATCTCACTCCTAAAATGTATTCTCTATTTCACATTTCACCCTCGCTAAATTTCCCAGCCCTTAGATCGATCGCGGTGGCTACCAGTGCCAGTAATGCAAGCCACTGACTCTGTTTCACCTTCTTCAACACTGTCTCTGCTGCTGCAAGCCACACCCTGATTGACCCCCGAGTGGTCTCATTTCTTTTCGGACTTATTTCAGCATTTTTTGTGTGTGCTGGGCTCAGATTTTGGTGGATGGAGAACTCGGCACCTGAGTCAGGGCAAGGAGGCGATGTCAAGTTGAAGGAGTACTTGTTCCCCCCTGTAGATGGCAAGGCCATTATGCACAGGCTGTGAGTAACATGTTATCCTTGAGATCTAGTGCTTATATTCCTTTCAATGTGCCAGATGGGCTCTTGTCAGATCCGTGCCGGAGGTATAAAAGAGGTCCGGAGCACCACCAGAAGGTGGAGGACCTCGGAAGGTAACAGTTGCTGAAGTTCTACACAACAGCCCTACTGACCCACGGCTTGAGAGCGAATAGGAAGATATAGGAAGTACTGAGATGGCAGAGATAACGTTTATTATTCTGTTAGAGTTAACAGAACTGTATCCCTATGTCTTATATACAAGTACGTGCCAGAGTATCTCTAAACGGAACATGAACAAAGGAATGATATAAATAAGGGAACATTCAGAAATCGGAAAACGACAAGTATAGACATGAGGCATATATCCGTAAAGATAATATGAACATGAGGCGAAAGCTCCGGAATGAAGGAAACACATGTTGATGCTTTCCGAGGTACTTCCGGACACGAAGGTTATCTCCGGATGTCAGTGTCCGAGTATACAGTCATGACAGTATACCCGCCCTCTTAGCTCCGTACCGGAAGTTACAATATCCGGAAGCAAGCTATCCCTAAATCCGGAGGACAATGAAGATCTAAAGATCCATAGAAAGTTTCTAGAAAATCTTAAATGAAATCACGTGATGTAACCGGGTTAACTTTTGAAACTATAAAAGGACCACTACTTTTTGACGAAGTCCCCTCTTTCTGCCCACCAACTGCAACAATGTCTGGAAGCAACGACTTGTCATTCAGCAAACCGGAAGACCGTCCCTCCGCCCCTGTGCCCATAGAAGAGGGCTTCACCTATCCTCACGCCTCCCGGACGTATATCGATCCGGAGGTCATTTCATTGATGCCGGAGGTCTATCCTCGGCAACGACCACCTTTCCCTGCCTCCGTTGACGACGATGAAGCGCTTCCTCCGAAGTTTGAAATGGAGGAGGTTCCGGACGACGCGAATGAGGACGACATTGTGAAAATTGAAGACCAGAATGCAGCAGGTCTGCAAGATTACCAAGTTCAATGTTGCGAGGTCCGGGCGCGGAACCGGGAGAGGAAGACACAACGAGCAAGTCGTCCAGCGGCGCTGTGAGCATGGCATGTCTGGATGTCAGCCTATGAGGAAGCGGAGGACACTCGGATGAAGGGATGGTTTGAAGAGGCTAGGAAGCGGGCTGCGGAGGCAGAGGAACGCCGGAAGCAGGAGGAGAAGAAAAAGAGGGAAGAGGAAGAGCGGGAGAAGAAGGAGGAGGAGAAGAGGATCCGGAAGGAGAAAGAGGCGGCAGAGAGAAAGAAGAAGGAGGATGAGATCTGGGCTAGGGCTGCGAAACGGAGGGAGGAAGAGCAGCAGCAACAACAACGTGCACCTCCGACCATAGAGGAAATCCAGGAGAGGGCCGAGAAGTCGCGGAAGGTGGCTCAGGAGAAACGGAGGGCGGAAGCAGCCTCTAAGGCCTCTTCCTTCCGTGCTTCCGAGGACAAGTCATCGGAGGCAGGTACTTCGAAGAAGGGGAAAAGCAAGCGAAAGGCTGCAGAGGCGGAGGATGACGATATTCAATTCGTGGAGCCTCCGAAGGAACCCAAGGTACGTTTCTTTCGGAAGACTGAACTTGTCCTAATGCTTCTCTATAGAAACGTCGCACCGGAGGCAAGGCTTCGGAGAAAACTGCCTTCGAGAAGGCTTTAGAAAACCGTCCAGAAGTTGTCTTCGATTCGGACGACTCCGAGATCTCAGTCGACTGGAACGACCACAGATACAAACGCGTTGCTTCCGGCAAAGGGTGCTCCGAATGCATCGATCACAATAAGGAGTGTTACGCTCCGAACCCGGATGCTGTCAAGAAGGGTGTCACCGGATGTCAGGGATGCCACCTCCGCAAGTCTAAATGCTCCTTTGGCGTCAAGGTCACCCCAAAGTCGGCAGCAATAGTTCCTGATTCGAATCCTGGAAGCCAGGCTGGTGATACTACTGCGTCTCCGGAGGTCAAGAAGAAGCGCACCCGTAGACCCAGACGACCGGAACCAGTGGAGGAAGGAACTTCAAATTCCTCGCAGGATCGATATGCTCTGGGCGTGAGCTTCGGAAGTCTCGGTGCTCGGATCGAGAAACTGGAGGAGCAGAACGCTCAACTTCTCCGGAGCAATCAAGAGCTACTTGATAGCAACCTCCGGCTGGAAGCCCTTGTGATTCAGCTTTTGAACGGAGTGAAGGCTGCATTGGGTCTCCGGAGGCAGGCAAATGGAGACTTTGTTCCGGAGGGAAGTGCGCAAGAGGCAAGCGGATCAGGAGGTCGACCGGAGGAGGATAAGGAACCGGAGGGAGAGAAGGACAAAGCCAAGGAGACGGAGGATATGGACATTGACAAGGACGCGGAGGGTGAAAAGGAGGGAGAGGATGCCGGAGCGGAGGAGTAGATAGCGGCTCTTGGGACTTCTTCGTTTCTTGCCTTTTTTGTTGTACATAGAGTCACGGACACATACAATACGCACCAGATGTAGTGGATGGTCGGAAGAAAGGACTTGTAAATATAAAAAGTTTCTTGAAAGTATAAGTGTGAACGGAAGTGAAATAAGAATTTCGGAAGAGATATAAGTGAACAGAATATTTCTGGAAGTTGAAACTAACTGGAGGAACGAACTTTGGAAAGAGGACCAGGTTTGTCTTTGTTGCTGGGCTTCGCATGGAAGTCACCAACAGCCTCAGGAGCATTCACATCATCGGCTGCTACCCAGTCGAATTCCTCAGCCGTCCCCTCATAACCAGCCCATCGGACGTAGTACCGTAAAGGACACCTCTTGTACCTCCGATCCAGCTTCGAATCTAAGATTTCAGCGATTTCGAAATGTTCTTCGCCTTCATCATCGATTTCCACCGGAGGAGGGGGAGTAAGTGTGCGATTCGGAATCTCGGAAGGGTGGTGAGGTTCTAGCTGGGAAACATGGAAAACAGGATGAACACCAGAAAGATATGTAGGAAGTTTGATAGTGAAAGCATTGGAAGAGGGTTGCGAAATGATAGGAAATGGTCCAAGATACTTCTCTGCAAGCTTCTTCGTCGGACGTGTGGTCTTGATATGTTTAGCAAGGATATACACATTCTGACCAACCTTAAAGTCCGGAGCAGGGATGCGACGATTGTCTGCGGAAGCCTTGTATGCATCTTGAGCAGCCCTGATTTCGTCCTGGAGGAACTGATGAACTTCATCAAGGTTCATGACGTAGTTGTGTGCTTTCTCGGAAGCAAGATCTACTTCCGGATGCACTGTAATGTTTGGATGATAGCCTTTGTTAGCAAAGAACGGCGATATTCCAGTAGAAGCGTTCGGAGAGTTGTTATATGCGAACTCTGCGAGCAGAAGCAATACATCCCAGTTGTCCTGTTGATAGGTGCAGTACATCCGGAGGTATTGTTCTAGAGTCTGGTTAGCGCGTTCCGTTTGGCCATCAGCTTCCGGGTGGTATCTGGAAGTGAAATGCAACTTCATGTTAAGTGCCTGCCCAAGGCTACGGGAGAAGGAAGATATGAACTCGGAACCTCTATCGGAGGTGACATGGTTCGGAACACCATGCTTGGCAAAGATGTGAATAACGAATAACCTAGCGAGTTCATCGGAGGGAATCTTTTTCGGAAGAGGAATGAAGATGGCTTGTTTGGAGGCACGATCCACAACGACCATAATGGAAGTGAACCCATTGGAATCTGGAAGTTGTTCAATAAAATCAATGGAGATGGAATCCCAAGGGCGTAGTGGAACAGGAAGGGGTTTAAGCAGGCCATAAGGTCGATGTCTACGCGACTTGTTCCTTCCGCAATCAGGACATGAACGCACATAATCCTTGACGAACTCTCGGATCTTAGGCCAAGTATAATGCCTTCGGATCAGACTAAGAGTACGATTTTGCCCGAAATGACCGGCAAGGATGTGATCATGATGATGTTTGAGAACTTGAAGTCGGAGATCGTCAACTGCGGGAACATAAACGTGTTCATCTAACCTAAGGAGGCCAGATTCGTCAACGGACCAACGATGATGTCCAGACTGAGCGTGATTCATGCCTGCAACTGCTTCCGGGTCGGAGGAAAGTGCTGAACGAATGTCGGAATGAAGTTTCTCAGCGTCCATAAGGATACTTGCGTGGAGCACAGGTTCCTCAAGATACGTTGCTCGGAGGGACGCGATGAGTTGTTCTTCAGTGAAAATGGGTCGAAAATTTTGTGGGTTAACTGCTGCGTAGCCGGTATCCCCCTCTTTAGGGTAGACGTCCCATCGTCTAGTTAAAGCGTCTGGTTTCGCCCCTAATTTGCCTGGTCGGAATCGGATTACCATGTTGAATGCGGAAAGGTACTCTGACCAACGGACTTGTCGGCGAGTAAGAATCTTGGTAGTAGAAAAATATTCCAAGTTCTTGTGGTCCGTAACCACATCAATAGGTGACGATGCGCCCTCTAGGTAATGACGCCAGGTCTTGAATGCTTCAAAGATAGCAAGCAATTCCTTGTCGTGCGTGTCGTAGTTAAGTTCCGATCCGGAAAGGGTACGTGAGAGGAAGGCAACAGGATGGATTTCTCCATCCTCGAGGGTAATAGAAAGGATAGCGGCAATAGCGTAGTCGGATGCATCAGTTTCCACGGTGATCTGTCGATCTGGTTCCCAATGCGTAAGAACAGGAGCTCTGGTAAAAGCTTCTTTCAACGATTCAAAGGCTGTCTGAGCTTCCGATGACCAGTTCCATTTGACGTCCTTCCGGGTAAGACGAGTGAGTGGAATAGTGATATCACTGTACCCGTAAATGAAACGTCGGTAGAAGTTACAGAAGCCAAGGAAAGACTGAATGTCCTTGACCTTCCGCGGAACAGGCCAATCGATGATAGCTTTGATCTTGTCTTCCGCCATTCGGAAGCCGCTGGGTGAAAGGATATAGCCAAGGAACTCGCACTCGGAGACATGGAACTCGCACTTCTTCGGGTTGCAGAAAAGGCCATGCTTCTTGAGACGTCGGAGGACTTCCTTAACGTGACTCTCATGCTCTGCTTCATTCTCCGAATAGATAAGGATGTCATCTAGGTAGACAACAACACAGACATCCAGGAGGTCTGCGAAAATGGAGTTAACGAAGCGTTGGAAAGCAGCAGGAGCATTGGTAAGTCCTTCCGGAATAACGTTCCATTGGTAAGAACTGTAACGGGTCCTAAACGCGGTCTTCCACTCATCACCTTCTGCGATGCGAACTAGGTGATAAGCGTGACGGAGGTCGAGCTTGGTGTAAATCTTTGCCTTACTCGGAGCATCGAGAAGATCGGAGATCAAAGGAAGAGGGTAACGATCCTTCTTCGTGATCTTGTTAAGACCACGGAAGTCCACACACAACCGGAGAGCACCACTCTTCTTCTTGACGAAGAGTACGGGGGCTCCAAACGGTGAACCGGATGCGGTGATGAATCCACTGCGTAGATTCTCATCCAAGAAATCTTGAAGAGCCTTGAGCTCAGCTTCCGATAAGGGATAAATGCGTCCAAGAGGCGGTGACGTGCCTTCTTCGAGCTCGATCTTAAGATCATAGTCCCTATGCGGAGCTAGCTCCCAGGAAAGGTCTTCGTTAAAGACTGATGCGTACTCATGATAAACTTCCGGAACGGAACCTAGGTCTGGAGGTTCAACGTCACCGGATCTACCTGCTACCTCTTGCATGTCCGGATTATTTGCATAGAGGCAGTACTGCTTTGATCCTGCTTCGTTACATGCACGGAGGAAAGCTCCAGCGGAAACGAGCGTGATAGGTTGAGGTTTAGCAGGGATTTCAGGTAGGGTGTAGATGGGCTCATAAGGCCAAGCCGGTTTAGGTGAAGACTTGGTCTTCCGGCGAAGAGGAGCACCGGAGGATGGCGAAACAGAGACAGGTTCCGGAACCTTAAGTGGTGTATCCGGAACATCAGTGAGCAACACTGAAGATTGGGTGCTTCCTTGGTGCCGGAAAGTTAAACTACCTTCTGCCCAGTCAATCAACGGATTGTAGCGGGAGAGCCAGTTGTATCCAAGCACTAGGTTGCAGTCGGAATCAGGCGAGTGACATAAAAGTCAGATGAATGAAGTGTCTCCGGAAGGAAATTCTGGATGGGAAGTGTAACTCATCTCATCAATAAAGTTGAAATAGGCCATCGAAGAAGTTTTGAGGTCTGCACAGGAAGAACTTTTTCGGTAGGAATAATGTTTTTTTCGGACATAATGAGAGATCTATGAAACAATGGGAAGAACCAGAATCAACAAGATCAAGTAAATGGAGTTATGAGTTTAAGGAAATGGAAGTGAAGCCAGGTGATACAACATCCTCGGAAAACTGTCCGAAAGGAGTCCGGATGTATGGGGAATGCCATAAAGAATACAGGAAAGAGCGGCAGCGTTGAGAGTGACCTCGTGAGAACACCCGAGATGGCTCAACGCGACTCCGGTCGGTGTTGAGGTACCGGAATCCGGACTATTTTTTTCGACTCGGAAGAGTCATTGTCCGTCTTACTCGGAGAGACGTAAGCCCCGCTTTTCCGAAGCGGAATGAAGAGGAATTGTTTCTTGAGGCGCTTCCGTCAGTTCGCTACCGGTGTCCTGCAGCTCCACAGAACATACACAGATTGATGGCCTTCCGACGTCTCGCTCTACCGGCTTAATTTGCCGTTCTTGACTTACCCTGTAACCAGTTTTTAGGAAGGGTTTTGGGAGTTTTGCCGAAGAGCCCTTAGGCTTGTAGACGAAACTAGACTGGAGGACCGACTGGTTGTTTTCCGGAGGGATGGAAGAGAATTAGAGTTGGAGTTAGGAATTGGAGTTTCCGGAACTCGAACCTTTGTTACCTCCGAACCAGAGCTCCAGATTTACCTCCCTTCGAACCAGAGAGGAGTTAATGCTCTGCTGAGCGCTTAGCTTACTCCCGCTGGACAATCAATAGAAATCATCGAGACGACGGGCAACAGTACTCAGCTCAGAGAAGTTTCCGTGTCTTTCCGTTTCGACAGATATCGTCTTAAGACGATCCGAAGCCCACGATAGTACTGATAGGTGACAGCATTCTTTCTCTCCCAATCAACTCCACAGCGATGTCCTTGAACTTCAAGTTCGTAAGACTGAATGCGATCGCTTCCTTCATGTTGAGGCGGTCCATAGAATCCTTCAGCTTACCGCACGAAGGTTCCGAGGGCCAAAGTTCTCGGTAAGCTCCCGGTACGAAGGCAATGTGAAAACTGGAAGTCAAGCAGGCGGAAGGATCCAGGACGTCCAAGGATATCATGTTGAACCCACTTCTGGTGCGTTGCCTCGGAGGTAGGATATGCAAAGAGGACCATGGAAGTTTCATACCGATAGGCTTCCGGACGATCGTTGAATGGAGAGTTATGGAGGCAAGCCATCGGGAAGTAGGAGCTATAGGGTTACTACCGTCGAAAGTATTGGGTTCTTTGAGTTTGATTTGGGTCTAGAGGAACTCAGAGCAGGAGGATATTCAACCTTGAGGAGATAGCAAAAGTGCGGAAGCAATGTTACTGAACGCACTCATTAAAGACTTGAGCATCGTCGGGATCGTCCGATCGATCTCGTCTAGAGGCATCCTATTTGCCCCGGCCACCGCCTGGCCCACCGGAAGGCCACCCGCCACCTCCGGGAGAGTCGGAGGAGGACCACCTCCACCACCTCCAGGTCTACTAGGACCCACCGAGTCTGCATCTCCGTCACCATCACCTTCGCCATTCCCTGTCGGTCCTCTGTCATCCCCAACTTGGGTTTGAACAGGAGGAGGACCTGGGGCTGCACCGGCGACTTCTACCTCGGGTTCGCCTTCCAAAGGCCTTCCACCACCATCTGTCTCGCCGGGAGGAACTGTAGGCGCTCTGGTGCCAGCCTGACGAGTTGGTGTCTCCGGAACTTCAGGAAATTCCGGAAACAGACTACCAAGAGACCTATGAGGTCCTGAGCTGAAAACTGGAGCGGCGGAGACAGGTTCGACAGTGGGTGTAGACGCAGAAGCACGACGGCCAGGTAGGTCTAGACGAGTAGGTCTAGAAGGAGTCTGAATAGTAAAATCACCATGCGCGGTTGATATGGTATCCGTATACATGGTTTGACGTCCTCAGTTGGCTAAACTGGAAGTGATAGACTCACCAAAGGCACCAGGAAGTTCGGGTCCAATGGTGTCTTCTTCCTCGACATGAGAAGTATGAAGGATCTCCGCGGTGGTACGAAACTGCTTTGGTTTGCGTGCAGCACGCGCAGCTTGTTCCCCGGATGCCGGGAGTCCTTGTTGACGACGTTGGTGACGTTCGTCTCGTTGTTGGGCTTGAGCAACTAGTCGAGGTTCAGGGGGTTGGGAAGGTTGTTTGGCGGTAAGAGTGGAGATAGGTTCTTGAATACGAGTGGGTTGAAAAAGACCAGAGAATGCCATGAGTTCAGCAGGTTAACAGAATAATACTGTCAGATCCGTGCCGGAGGTATAAAAGAGGTCCGGAGCACCACCAGAAGGTGGAGGACCTCGGAAGGTAACAGTTGCTGAAGTTCTACACAACAGCCCTACTGACCCACGGCTTGAGAGCGAATAGGAAGATAGAGGAAGTACGGAGATTGGCAGAGATAACGTTTTTTATTCTGTTAGAGATACAGGAACTGTATCCTATGTCTTATATACAAGTACGGTGCCAAGTATCTCTAAACGGAACAGAACAAAGGAATATATAAATAAGGGAACATATCAGAATATCGGAAAACGACAAGTATAGACATGAGGCATATATCCGGAAGATAATAGAACATGAGGCGTAAGCTCCGGATGAAGGTAAACACATGTTGATGCTTCCGAGGTACTTCCGGACACGAGGTTATCTCCGGATGTCAGTGTCCGAGTAGTACGGTCATGACAGCTCTCAACCACACTGGACCTGGTGGTCTTCAAGAACTTTGCAGAAAGTATGGAATATCAAAATCACTCAAGAAGGACGAAGTGAGGCAGCAGTTGATTGAGTTCAGTGAGAACCCAGACAGGTGGAATTGGTAAGTTATGAACCTGCTTGCCTTGTCTGACATAGAGGCTGACTGTCACTATTAGTACCAGCCCAAAGAAATGACCTCACAAAGCTCTGCATGGCCCTCGCAACGGTACCAAGAAACCTAAAATCAGCCAATTATATCAGCATCAGGACAAGATGATGATCAAAGAGAAGGGCAGTACTCAAGAGTCACGTATGCAGTCTGATGCCGACGAGGTGCTTAAATATGTACGTGTTACTCAGTTTCTATCACACACCCCATTGATCCATCCCATACAGGCCGACCTTCTCCATGAGAAGTGCCCTGCTTACTATGCTCCAAGACCAAAGAAGACAGAAGTGAAATCACAGTACTGTTTCTGTGTATTGCACTTGCTCAACATCCTTTTACTCAGCATGTAGCTCTTACAGTAGAGAGTATCTGGCTTATAGTCTGAGAAGAAGTTAGCCTATTGGCGCAGCAAGCTACTCCTATACACAACCAGTCAATTGCACCCACTGGCACATTGCTCAACTCAAATGAAGATGAGATGATCATTGACAAATCGGCATTCATTCAGACATCAACTGCTCCGTTCAACAGTACCGAGTTGATGGATGTTGATAAATCCTTGACTCATTCCCTGGTATCCAGTCTATCAGCGGCAGCTCCACCTGCATTCTTATCATCGTTATCAGCGACTGTACCATTCACGCCTACGTTTACCCTACCTGCTACCCCTTCTTTGCAGATGCAACATACCTCTCAAACTCAGGGTCGACAACAACGTCAGGGTGCCTCATGCAAGGCCAACATCCTGTTCGCTAAACAAACGGTCAAGTCCCTCACCATACATGACAGAATCACCCTGAAGTTCAAGCAAGGTGATATCTTCTGCTTGCCCGAGATTGACTTTGAAAATTTTGAAGTCCTTCGAAAGGTGTGGGATGATTCTCTCAGCACTTTTGATGGTGACTTATGTCTGGTGACCATTGACAACTATCCTATCGCCTACAAGTATTGGCCTGCTGTTTTCTCACATGACAATGACTGCAACAATCCTTCAGATGAGCACTGGGAAGAAATAAAGAGGAAGCACAACTGGTGAAAGGTAAGCTGACTGTGGAGTTTTGTTTATATCCAGCTGATAATGTCTTAATTAGCATATCGCAGAGTACTATCTATCCCACAAGGAAGAACAGTTCTGTGCCGAGTTCACCAATCCAGCCACGGGCAAACACCTGTGTATGACCGCAACCGAGAACGAACTCTGTCATTGTCGTATCAGTGCACAGAAGGCAGGAACAGTTGTGGATAAGTGAATGAGAGCATTTTTGGAATAGACTAATGTGTATGGCTAATAGTATCGTACTATCCTCTCTCATTGTACTACACTATTGCTGGTATCACTTGGATACTAGTTAAATGTACTATTTGATTTTAGTTTTTTGGAAAAGGAGGTGTTTCATATTAGCTAGTATAAGTATTGCTTGCACAATCTCAGAGGTTTTTACCCCTCTGTTCTTCTCCGCACAATGGGCATACGCAAGTGGTATTGGGTATGTCCAGACCATTCATATGATGAGGAATCTAACATTGATACTTGTCAGAATCATCTTGGCTCAAGCCATGAAACACGCTCACTTCTTCATCTTGTGAAATCTGATGGCTTTCACGCTAAGAGGCAAGGGTCAAGATATCTTGTTCTCAGAGTGGATCCAGGGTGTGCATTTCATCTGCTCATTTGCAATCAGTGATATAGATTCTGTGGTAGAAATCTCCTTGCTCGCTACACCAGTGCTGTCTCTCAAAATGGTTTACATGGAGTCCTAGACCCCCTTGTCCCATTCTTCTACCGATTATGCCACTACTTGAACCTTGAAGTTGAACTCATCTTCGTATTCAACGGACCAGATTGACCTGCTGAGAAGCCATTCATCAATGCACCAGTCAGATTCTATGATCAGGCAAAAGCTCTGATACGAGCCTTTGGGTTTAGTGTCCACTTGGTACAGATCAACTCTATTGCTCTTTACATCAAATACCAATACCTTCATTTGCTACTAGGCACCAGGAGAAGCTGAGGCAGAACTTTCATCTTTGGAGCAGAGACTGTTATCTGCCTTAAACGGTAATGCCAATGATGTTGTATAGATCTTTGCTGAACATCTTTATCTGCAGACCTGATGACAACAATGGTAATGGCAAACGTAAACAGACTCCAAGTCAAAGAGTCACTCATGACCACATTGATCTGTATACCACCACAGCCTTTGAGAATGACAAGGAACTTTGGTACCTCAATCAGTCTGTATTCATTCTCATTGTTCTCCTGGCAGGTGGTGATTACGATGACAGAGTTGAGGATGTAGGTCTCAAGACTGCAGTTGCTTTGGCTCAGAGGATATACAACTGGGATATCCCACAGGGTATGACAACTTACAGCACACCCAGCACACCGCGACAACTACCAGCACACCTACTCTGAATTCCATCTTGTGATATTCCAATGTGCTGCAAATGAAGTACAACGTCTGGTTGCAGGTGTGCTGTTGAATTTGCCTAAGTGCTGCAGGTCTCGGAGCTGATCATCGGAGCTGCGGTGACTTCGGACACTGCACACGTGGCTTTCCTTTCGGAACCGTCCACTCGGCTAAGGAACGATGAACGCGTCATCATTCCTTTTCTGCCTACGACCACGATGAGCTGCCAACTCAGAATCTAGTTGACTGAATCCTCTGCTACTCTTCATCTATCGTCTATCCATCATTCCATTGAGTATAGGTCTGGGAAGGTGCAACCATGCTTTGTTCTTGGCTCAGGTGCGCAGCTTTATCTGTTTTTCCAATTACCAGTCTCAAGGATTTATCAGGTCTCAACGAAGATCCAAAAAGCCAAATTCGCTACCCAACACTGTCTACCAATGTTGTTTCAAGCCATCCTAGATCTCATGTCTCTCCGTGCATATTTGACTATATACCCAACCCAGATGTACCGAATACAGTCACTTAACAATTTCATTGGCCTTTCTTCTCATACCCGACTTGAGTTTATAGAGCAGTTTGATTTACAAGTTACCGGTTATACCGCTGGGTGATACATGTGGTAGATAGGACAAAGATTTTGCAGAAAATATCATCCAGAGTACCGAGTGCCGACCACGACGATCTGTAGTTGCAACAGGGTATAAATATTGAGAGCCAACTCCCGCAACCTCAGCTGATATGCCAAAACTCTCCCTCACAGATGTGGCATTCATTGACATGCTCAAACCCTCTGTTCTTGATGGTTTTCGGAAAACGGTACATGTTATGACCACTTGCCGGTGTATTCCAAAAGCTTACCGTATCATTTTCTCAGATCTTCAATGATTCCTACGTCGAAGCGAACCCTGAATGGTTTGCAGGATACGACTGGATCAACATCGACGCCCTCAAAAGGTACCTTGACATGCCGCAGGTGCCAGCTCCCCAACCCGAGAAGGTTTCAGCTATCAAGACCGAAGATACAGCTACCAACCTTCATGCTGTCATGGCGGCATCATCTTCATTGGCTACTCCGCAATTGGCCATTAAGGTTGAGCAGAGCGAGGGTGAAAGCGAAGTGCATTTCAGTCACGGTACCGAAGTCAAGTGCGTACTTGGCTATTTTCCAGGAAAGATGCTCACTAGCCTTGGTAGGACTGTCACTCACATCGAAAATGGTCGGGAGGTATTTGAGATACTTTCGGAGGAATCTGAGGGCGAGAATGTAGTTCCAAAGCAAGGTATGTGCACATCTACTTTGCCAACAATGTCATTTGTTGACTTTGGTATCATCAACAGCAAATTCGTCATTGAGTGAAGCACCGAAAGCCTCTCCGCATAGGTTATGATGTCCTTCTACCGTGGCTGTAGTTCACCCTCATTAACAACTTTGCAGAAACTGACCTCGTCTGGGTCAAGTCCGACACACATTGGGAAGACGAAGGGCAACATTCGGAACTTTGCACTGGACGCACGTCATTTTCGATCACAACCGAAGTGCGGGTGCAACGTCTCGAGCGATTGAATTTTTTACCATCACTATGGCCCATTCCGCAAACTTAGGGGTGCCAACGGGCCGGGTCGACCCATCGGGTTACCGGGTCTATCGGGCCACGCACCAGAAGTGGTAATACTTTTACAATAGTACCTGATAGTTATCAGATCGGCTTTTGCAAAGCTACAGGATAACTACTTTTGCAAAAGTAGAGGACAAGTAGTCAAGGCAGATAAAAGGTAGGTCCGCTTTGGGTGCTTCTAAATTGGGAAGCATTATTCCCACACCTTCTGGAAGGGAAACAGGCCGCTTTTTTGAGATCTGGAGATATTCCCACACCGCTTTTGGCATCCCAAAATGGAAGGTGCTCTTTCCATGATGTAACAGTGCGCTTTTTGGGCGCTTTTTTTGCGGAAAAATTATTCCCACACCTCCTGACATCATCTGGGTCTCTACTCCGCTTTTGGCTTCCCAAAATGGAAGGTGGCCTTACCTCATCATTTTCCACCTGGAATCAATGCATTGGGGGGCTATTGGGGCATGCTGGGGGGCTATAAAAATCAGATTTTTGAGGGAATATGTTCTAATATGTTCCAAAAGCATGCCCCTGCAATTGGGGGGCAGGGGAATGCAAAAAAAGCGGTCCAAATATGGTAATTCAGGAAAATGGCCTATTGGATCTTGGGCTACAGGGCAGATATTGACATGGGGTAAGTTGGAGGACCTAGATACATTAAATACAAGCCTGGGGACACTAAATAGTACATAGATTTGTGGGATAATGGTGTTTGAATATCAAAAATACTGAAAATCTCCGAAATTAGGGGAATAAAATTACAGGATGGGATGTAGTGCAGCTAGGGCTTAGATATTGTGAATCAGAGATGATATATATGTCCCCTTGCTTTGTTTACAATCCTGGAGAGCTGCCTATTTTTCCAGATTTATTACAGCTAAATTCGCTTTTTTTGGACATTGGTAATACTATACCACAGGGAATGATTGGGATGGGCTAATTCTTGTTCATAACCCACTTTAGTATGTATAGATGACAACTACATAGCTGCCTAAGCACTCCTGTATGTGCAACACCTTGTTCAATCCAATGTATTGTACAGTTATGTAATATGGGCAGTAACACATGAATAGCACCACAGGGAAGCATTCCAGCACCAAGGGGAGTTCAGAATCGAGTTCAGGCACCCAAAATACACTTTCCTACCATGAAAGCACATTTTCTGAATACATCTGTATGTTGCTACATAAAAAATACATAAAAAATCGCATTTTTAGGAGTTTTTTTGTACTGGAGCATGGGGATTGCTCCTAAAATCACCAAAAATGAATGAGAGACCTTTCACTATGCATAGAACAGGAATATAAATTGCCTCCATGAATCCCATGACAGGAATCCATATGCCAGATGCATCAATTCCTGCACAATTACAGAAAACATGTACTATGGATGTAGTATTGCAGGGATTGATCTGGGAGCTTGGAGAACCTCAAAATCGAATTCAGGGTGAAAAATCAGTCAAGAACATATCCAGGGTTGAAAGGAATCCAATCACTGTAGCTTGAGATATGTATCTGACAAGTTTTATGCTTATAGTTAACATATATTGCACATATACTTGTGCATTTAACTTGATGTATGCATATTGAAGTCAATTGTGGATGGATTTCCTTCAACCCTGGATATGTTCTTGACTGATTTTTCACCCTGAATTCGATTTTGAGGTTCTCCAAGCTCCCAGATCAATCCCTGCAATACTACATCCATAGTACATGTTTTCTGTAATTGTGCAGGAATTGATGCATCTGGCATATGGATTCCTGTCATGGGATTCATGGAGGCAATTTATATTCCTGTTCTATGCATAGTGAAAGGTCTCTCATTCATTTTTGGTGATTTTAGGAGCAATCCCCATGCTCCAGTACAAAAAAACTCCTAAAAATGCGATTTTTTATGTATTTTTTATGTAGCAACATACAGATGTATTCAGAAAATGTCCTTTCATGGTAGGAAAGTGTATTTTGGGTGCCTGAACTCGATTCTGAACTCCCCTTGGTGCTGGGATGCTTCCCTGAGGTGCTATTCATGTGTTACTGCCCATATTACATAACTGTACAATACATTGGATTGAACAAGGTGTTGCACATACAGGAGTGCTTGGGCAGCTATGTAGTTGACATCTATACATACTAAAGTGGGTTATGAACAAGAATTAGCCCATCCCAATCATTCCCTGTGGTATAGTATTACCAATGTCCAAAAAAAGCGAATTTAGCTGTAATAAATCTGGAAAAATAGGCAGCTCTCCAGGATTGTAAACGAAGCAAGGGGACATATATATCATCTCTGATTCACAATATCTAAGCCCTAGCTGCACTACATCCCATCCTGTAATTTTATTCCCCTAATTTCGGAGATTTTCAGTATTTTTGATATTCAAGCACCATTATCCCACTAATCTATGTACTATTTAGTGTCCCCAGGCTTGTATTTAATGTATCTAGGTCCTCCAACTTACCCCATGTCAATATCTGGCCTATAGCCCAAGATCCAATAGGCCATTTTCCTGAATTACCATATTTGGACCGCTTTTTTTGCATTCCCCTGCCCCCCAATTGCAGGGGCATGGTTTTGGAACATATTAGAACATATTCCCTCAAAAATGCGATTTTTATAGCCCCCCAGCATGCCCCAATAGCCCCTCAATGCATTGATTCCAGGTGGAAAATGATGAGGTAAGGCCACCTTCCATTTTGGGAAGCCAAAAGCGGAGTAGAGACCCAGATGATGTCAGGAGGTGTGGGAATAATTTTTCCGCAAAAAAAGCGCCCAAAAAGCGCACTGTTACATCATGGAAAGAGCACCTTCCATTTTGGGATGCCAAAAGCGGTGTGGGAATATCTCCAGATCTCAAAAAAGCGGCCTGTTTCCCTTCCAGAAGGTGTGGGAATAATGCTTCCCAATTTAGAAGCACCCAAAGCGGACCTACCTTTTATCTGCCTTGACTACTTGTCCTCTACTTTTGCAAAAGTAGTTATCCTGTAGCTTTGCAAAAGCCGATCTGATAACTATTAGGTACTTTTGCAATAATTTTACAGAATCAGCTGGGCCACGGGTAGACCCAGTAACCCGAACGGGTCCTATATAAATTTTTAAACTTGAGAATCTAATGGAATTTAATCATTTTTTGCATTCAAATTAGTAGGTATAACTATATACTATACATTTCTACACACATCAAACTGAGAGACCTCTGAAATGTTCAATTTTGGGGAGTTTCTTAGGCCGGACCGACGGGCGCCTAAATATGACGTCATCTGATCAGCCCAATCACTACCCTCTCAACAACCAATTCAGCACCGGAAACAATAGTATTTAGCTGTAAATATTCCTATGAGCTCTGTTAAGTATTTCTATAATACAATAAAGTACGATAAAAGTGTCAAAAATAAAATAAAAAATACCGGGTCAAACCCGCGGGTTCCAGGTCAGGTTCAGGTTTGGACCCATACCCGACCCGCCCGACCCGTTGGCATCCCTACGCAAACTCCTACAGCGTTCCTCCTTGATCTCACTGACAGCTGCCAGTGGGATATTAGAGGCGAAGGTGGCAGTATAATAAACATTGATAATCTTATAAAAAATCAGGTAAACTGTTACTCAACTATATGATATGGTGGATTGACATACATTATCCTAGGATAACGACTCTTGGACTAGCTACACTGGTGTCAGTGACTCCAAGGTGAAGGTTCAAGTTGAACCTGATTGTCCTAAGGTTGAGTGTCGCCATGCTCGTTTGTATTGCAATGGTGTCTTTGCATGTAGCCAAGTTCCTTCGAACGTGCTCAATGTCTCGCGATTTGACCTTGATCCATCACAACGGGATGCTATCTTAAGATTGGAGGGCGAAAGTCGAGCGCAGGAAGGCAGAACCAAGGAAAGTGCTGCTGTGACGTGAGTCTAGTAACAGGGGCTTGGTGTATCTCAATCTCAGTTTCAATAACATAGATTTCTTAATGTCGTATATTCAAAGAAGTGTCCAGCAGTCGACAAGACTGGAAATCCTTGTGATGGCCAGCAAGTTGTGAAGGGTTTTGAGGTGGGTAACATTATGATCTAAGTCTTGCCCAATGTTCACTTGACTTCGTACAGGATGAACCAAGCCGTCGGCACATGATGGTTTGCAACCGTTCAACAGATGCTTCATCTGGTCATCTCTATCACTTTATTCCCGCCATCATTGATGTCAAAACACTCATCAAAGTTATGAACGATCAACGTTTGTGTGATGACTCCTCAAAAGATACACCTCCTTGTGGGCATATCGTATCACCCCGTGTTGGGGCAAGGAAACAATCCTGCGGTAATATTTCGTCTATCTATTTCACTTCCCATGCTGTTGCTAAATGTACCCTAGATCGGCCTCATATTGTCAACGGAGTCACTCAGCCAAAGTCACTGATGATTTCCCATTGATGTAAAGCGACCCAGACAATTTATGTTCCTATGGATTCTTCAGTACGCAAGGCGATTATTATACATGGCAAACATAATACTGCCCACTCCCACCCAATTCCAGTAGTCGAAAAGACAACTTATGCCGTTCAAGCAGCGTATGCGAATGTTGTGAGAGCACATGGAGTATTAGGTGCCACGGTACAGAAAGTCGATAATGGTATGAAGTTACGGATCATTTACTCTAGACGAACTAAATTAATTTGACACAGCGCCATCAACAAGCATTCTTCTTGATGGGAAAATGCCCGCTGAGTTCTCGCCAGCACTGCAGAACAAACGTGCTAAGCGACAAATCATTCGCAAGGAGAAACTGAATGTTCATTCTCAAGGTCTAGGAATCCCTGGTGAGAATGTCCTTAGTCAAATTCTGATCATTCATAGTGACTGTTTATCAGGTGTCGTCGAGCTACAGATTCGTGATCAGAGCAAGCCTGCGGAGGAGCGCTATGTGCATCAGGTCACACTTGACGGCACCGGTGGTGTGCTGATCTTCACATGTTATACGCGTTTGCTCAAGCTCATCCACGAGGTCACATCATTTGAAGGTGATACTGCCTTTAAACGTTTACGGGACCTCAATGAATAGGAAATGGTAGTCTATTACAAGAAGCTTACTCGAGGTTTGTCCACTATTTCTATTACCTTTTGATTCACTGACAAACTATGATGTACCAGCGGTCACCATCATGCGCGTCTACCTCAATCGAGCCTCAACCGAGTATTTTACTCTCATGTTTGATGGTGTCTGTGATCTTGTCCTCAACCTTACGGGTCGGCCCATGGCCTTCAAGCGCTTTCAAAAGGATGGAAACCTATTATGTATGAATACCGACATGGAAGCTGCTCAGGTTCTTGGTGCAGGGGCGTCTTTTCTCAAGACTAATGACCCGAGCTTTAGTGGGATTGCCACTGAGGAATCCTCTGTTCTAGTTCAATACTTTGTCAAGTTGTGTCTAGTTCACGTCAAAAGGTATGTGTCCTCTTGATATGGCTTTAGTTTTCATTCATCTAATTGTACATTATGACTAGGGGTATTAATGACTTTCGATCGCAACTTTCATCACAGGACTACCAACATCTTATCACCTTCATGACACATATCAAGTCACAATCAGACTTACTCAAGTTCGATGAATGGGTTCGTCACCACAACAACAAGAAGCTCACAGGTAAGTTTGATGTTGTAATCTGTTCCTTTACTGAAGCGATTCTCGTGAATGTAGCATGGTGGGATCATAAACGACTCCATGTGTGGATTCTCCCATGTATTATCCCCTCATTTTCTTTGATGCACAGTGACAATTGGAAGTGCACTCCAAATGACACGAATATAGGAGAAGGACAGCATCACTGGAGCAACGACTTGACTGATACTCAGCTTACCATAGTGGAAGGGATCGAGAAGTATGTATTCTTATGTGCAGCTATCTAAATAATCACCTGACCATGTCTTCAGAGCTCGGATTATCAACTTGAAGGTTATTCAGGAGCTCGAGATTGCAGAACAAACAGGTATTCTGACAAACCTGCATAACGGTTTGCACCAGCAACTCTCACGTAGCACCAAACGTCAGACGAAGGCAGCGGAAAAGTCACGGGAAGCGACGGCACAAGCGAACACTATCTCACAGCTACAAGAAACAATTGAAAGGGAGAAGCAAGCTGAGAAGGAGGCGAAGGCACGTCGAAAAGAGCTTGAAGAGCAGCTCAAATCGGCGAGGCAGGGCTCAGGAACTGTGAGGACTCCTGGACAAAAGGCTACTAAGTCAACATCTAGCTCAAGTGGCCGTGTGAAGGTTTCAAGTAGCGGAGTAATTGGTGCGCTCTAACTTATTGTGTTACCGCTATGAACTAACTCCTCCTCTAGATGATACAAGTTCTAATACAAATTCCGGGGCGCAAACCGGTACTTCTGCGGTGGATGGGATCACCAGCGATGCTGTCCCTGATGGGCCAGATGGTGAGCTCCTTCATTTAACGTTCAATACCTTGCTAACATGAACATCTGACTCTAGCAGCTTCTGTTGCTGGGAACTTCAACATATTTGGTGGATTGCCTCTTGATGAGACACCGCTCATCGAAACACCAGGAGAAAACTTTGATCAGTTTGACCTCAGCTTTCTCGATATGCCACTTGGGTCAGCTGAGGGCAGTTTCTCTGCTCCTGTTCAGGATAGTCTGGGTCATGATCACGTAGGCACAATTCCAGAGGAATATGGCTCTGGGCACCTCTTTGATAGTGGCTTTCTGTGGCCTGACAACCATAGTGGTCATGTTGGAGAAGGTGTGGGTTTTTATAGCTTGCCGGACACTGTTTCCACATCTTCCCTGTTCTCTGATGTCAGTATAGAAAATCTTGTCTCCAGTTACTCTGAGTCTTGAAGTCTATCTGACTTTCAGATGGAACCACTACCTTCTGATTCGGAGTATCTCTCCGAAGGTGGACATTCAGACACATTCTCACATTCCTCTGGTTTCGATGGCAACGACAGCGCAGGCGGCTATTCCGGTCTGGACGTGTATTCTATGGATGAGGTATCATTCACACACACCTCAGACCCGAGCGGTGGCATTTTCAATGCTACCACTACCTCATTCCAGGAGCCAATGCAACAATCTCTATCTCCATTTGAATTCGATGATCTCCTTGATGTCCCCTCCCCTCCTAGTAGTCCAAACCGATTTGATGAACGTCTTCCGGCGCCTCCCTCACCGTTATTGGAACCCGACCCAGAGCCTCATCATGATGTCAAGGAGACGAAGAAGCGTTGCCGGACTGGAGATGCGCTAGCGCTTGATGAAGCTGAGGTAATTGAAGGAACGCGAGCACGGAAGAGGACAAATAAGTCGTTGGGTATCAGTGGAGTCCGTGATAATGAATGAATGTACATATTATTATAGCAAGTTGAAAACTCAATAACTTGTGTGTGTTCTAACATTAAGGGACCATATTCAAACCATACCAAGTGTACCTTCATTGGACTGTTTTGGTATTGTGGGCTTAGCACCATATGTCGCTGAAGTAGCATTATATCTAGGAGAAAAATAATGGAGTGTGCGAGGGTTGAACCATTGGCCTACCAGACTCATTACCGTAGTGGCGACGCAACGCTGAAGCATTGATTCCACTTCACTATATACACATAAAATGCACGTTAACGTATTGCATGATAGCACCTTAATCATCTAATCTAAATAAGCGAAAACTGAGCAGTTGATCTATATATCTATCTTGTAAAAACAGAGGATAGTGCAACATCAAAATTTAGCATCCAGAATTGTGATATAATGGAAGTGGAGCATAGTGTTTCCGACTAAGAAATTGCACACTCAATGAAAAACCAGCAGGGTGCACTACAATAATAACAAAAGCCTGGCAGACACTTGGCGGACCTTGATGGCCAGTTTTCTCACGCTGGAACTGGGCCGAAGCTCTTCCCGGCACAAGCAGCTGTTACATCACTACTTTCAGCGCACTTACAGCACATTCCCTCCAAGCTTCATACTCACCCGCAGCACATTCAAATTTCGGGGGAACATATCTCTCACCAGGTGTGCTGATAGTTGTCCTGGTGTGCTGAACGTGCTGTGAATTGTCACACCCTGTGGGATATCCTTGTTGTCTATCCTGTTTGGCTCAGTGCGGGTTTGGCAATGGCCTGGTCAAAGGCTACAAGAAGTATCAAGGTGATCCCTTTCGGCTTGGCATCTTTTTGAATGACTGGAGGCTCCTTGTCCAAAATGAACTGTATTCAAATTCCCACAGGTTCATGAGCTCAGCGAATAGAAAGGCGGCGAAACAAATCACCTCTTCATTTCCTAACCTCTGGATTCTCAATCTGTATCTGGATCCCATAACATCTTGGTCATCAGGAAGAACACCACCAGATACTACTCAATGGCAAGCCAGCACACCAAACCTATCTGAGATAGCTCAGTTTTGCCAATTTCTGTTTCTGCACTGCCCATTTATGCTCAAGCAACTCTGTTCACATGTTTTTGAAGGGGCAGCATTACGGTCAATTGTTTTTGTAAGTTGGAGTTGTTGTTCAAGTATCAAACTCTAATTATGACTTTATCAGAGTGGACCTGTTTTGTATAACCCCAAGAAACAAATCATCACATCAGGTTCTATTCAGATTGCTGTTACAAGGGTCTTTCCTTCTACAAGGGTCTATTCGCATGGTTCTATGCCTTCAGTCATCTGTCGGCACATTACCATCACCAGTACATCATTCATTGAAGCAATAGGATGTACACCTGATGATTTCGAGGATTCTAAAATCCAAATGTGGATTCCAGAGTCTACATTGACACAGCACATACCTGAAGTGCTCGGGTTGCCGTCCAGACTTGCATTGACTCCACATAAGAGGTAGGCTTCTTCTTCATTGGCATCTTTAGTATGAAGGCTCATGAGTCGCAGGAAAAAGATTGGTTCATCAAGCAACAAGCAGCTGGCCACAGTCATCATTTCAGACAGTGAAGACAAAAAGCCTGATTTATCCAATACTATCATTAACTCTGACACTGATGACGACATCATCTACCTGTACACTCAACTCCAAAATGGACACAGGCTAAACTGTATTGGAACAGTTGAAATCAACTGAACAGAATGATTGCATGTAAACACTGAGCTATTTTGACCTTTATTGTATGTACTACTACTGAGAAACAATACATTCCCTTGAGGAGTTTGTTTTTGGGTATGTCTGTGGAGATGGCAGTGTGTATGGCATGTTGTATGTATAAGTTCCACAAGTTCCATCAATGAGCGTGTTCATTTCTCAGTGAGTTTGTTTTTGGGTATGTCTGCAGAGAGATGGCCATGTTCTGCAGCAGTGAATAAACAATCATGTTGAGTGTAATCAAGTGACATACTATGTACTTGAAGACCTAAGTTGTGTACATGCCCACCAAATCCAGTGTCAATATTCACATTTGCAGCATTGGAGTGTATAGGGTTCTTCTGAGCTCGTCATTTTGCTTGCTTGAGGTTATGTTTAGCATGCCATGATGTGAATCATTGAACCTTGAGTAGCGTTGGTGAAGAATAATAATGGGACAGAGCTAAAGACTGGGGTCAGTATAAGTAGAATGATGAACAATAAATGTTGTGCAACTTTGGCCTGGTATAACATTAAGCCTCAAAATTCCACCACAGATATAAGAGCATGCTTCTCTTGAGAATGGGAATGTGTTTTGAGCACCAAAGTTTCATAGAATTGAACAGTGGACTAGAAGTGTAGAAGGTGCTCAGGGTGCTTGTAGGACTGTTGACGTAAACAGGCGGCTTGAAGAAGAGGCTGAAAAAGACCAGCTGGGTAGGCTTCATCCACCAGGGTCGAGGTTTCCACCTTGAGCTAAAGGTAAGTGCCAAAGACGAACCCTCAACGTTGAGTAGAATGGTCAACAACGAATTTTCCAGGGTAACCCTACTATTAGGGTTACCTCATTTGGAGGTTCTTTAAACAAACTTGCATTCGTACATATTATCTACTGAAGCACATATAGGATCTATTGCAACAAGGACAGTGCTGGCCTTGCTGTTCAAAGTTAAAAAAGTCTTCATGGGGATACATGGAATCATCATTCCACAACATCAAATACTTGACGATGGTCATATGCAAAAAATCAGTGCTCCAGCCTCTCCACTCGCAAATCCTCCATAAAGCCCACTGAAGATCAACCGAAAGCCATTGGCAGCCACCATGTCGAAACGAATGAGTGCCGTAGGGAGTAAAGTCGATGCCAATGTCCAAGAGATTGTTGCGGAATTTTTCAAGAAAATATGAAGATGACTGCCAGGTGTGAGATACGGTTACTCTGAATTAGAGGTGTCATCACTGACCATCACATCAAGTGGGTTGTTAGATATCTGCCCATTAGCGTAGACTTTGCAACAAACATACCCGGTAGTGATATGAGAAACATGGATCCACTCAAGGTAAGCGCAGATGGGGCATAAATACATCATGTCTTCAGGAAACATACAGATATAGAAGGGCTTGATGTCTTCAAAGTACGTGAGCATCAGAATATGACAGCACGGGACAATAAGTACCTCCATATTGATTCATCTTACGGAAGGGTAAGCACAGTTTCATCAGTTCTCCGTTGGTCCCTTTGATGAGTGAAATGTGGTGAGCTTCAATTTTGAGTGCCTCGTCAATCTGAAGGAGGCAGACAAAAGAGATACAATAAATGAAATGAAGTAGCTGATGTAACCTCAGGCTATCCCACCTCTTGCTGGACTCATCCTCGTTCAGCGGCTCCAGACTGTTGTGCTGGCAAAGGCTTGAATCCAAGTGGTATGATGTTGAAGTTCTCCAGCTTTTGGCCATGATCATAGAGGTCGCCAATGATTTCCTTTGGAGGTTGATAAGTTAGTGACAACTACCAGAAAGCAGAAAGTGTTATTACTTACATGAGTTATTGCTCGCACGCTTGTGGGTTCTTGACCAAGCTTAACTCTGCGGCGCAAGCTCACCATATACAATGACACTTGCTGGGACACTGAAGGGTTCCTGAGCATTTTCCCTGGCGTAACCTACTCCATGTCAGGTCTGCAGTTTAGGTGCCATAAATCGTACGTACCTTGCTTTCATGCCACAGCAGATTACCCAATCCATGCTCTCGTCTGAACCCAAACGTGGCAGCAGCACCCATCTTCTGGGCATGGCCGTAACCAGAGCGAACTTCCCCATTTACGGGGGTTCCATCTAGGTTAATAGTATCACAACTAGCAGCAAAGCTATCAGTATGATGCAGTACAATACAAGCTGAGCAACTTAGCCATAATCCATGCACAGATAAGCTCTGGTACATTGGTTGATGGTGCATTGGTGAAGAAAGGGTTGCCCTTTGTTATGAAGTTCTTCTCGTGCAAAAACTTGACACAAGCTTTCATCAAGCTGTAGGAATGTAGTCACGATGAGTCAAGATACATTGGCACTGGGTCAATGCTCACCTTCGATAGCTTGAAGATGTTTCATCAGTAACACCAGAAGAAGCGCCAGACAGGACTGATAAGAAAGTTGTGCTACCATCAGCACTTGAAGTCTTTGGCTCATCGGCTGGTCCAACACCATATTGGGCATCCTCCAAGTCATTGTCGACCTCAAATCTGTTCATATAGCCAGGATCCATGGTGTATTCCAAACAGGCATGCTGTAGACCAAGGTGCTTGAACTTGAGTGCCAGGTTGATGAGGATAGAAGGGGTAGCAGGAGTAACAGGTAGTGATGGTGATGGCGGTGATGGTGGCAGTGGTGAAGGGTCTTTGAGATGTGAGGAGCGAAGATCAATGTCTTCAAGGTTGTCTGGGGCTCGGGGATGATTTTGCGGAAGTGTTAGAATAATTTATCCTTTTATGGTTCATCATGATCATCTGCACTTTACATTGTTCATCTCTGATATTCGTATTCGTTCATCATTGTTCTATACACTGACCACACGGTTCCATGCTTCTTACTGTTACTCCATTGCCTCAGTGTGGCAACTTAATTAGTATATATCCGTATTATGCTGTTGAACATTGGACTATATAAACTGTACATATCTACTGTTGAATATCGTCGTCTCTTGCTATTGTCTTGCACCAGTACTGCTAAAACCAGTCCTAAGGCTCTTCACAAGTCTTTCGATCACCAATCACTGTCCTTAGACCTTGCTGATTCGCTTAGGCGTCAATCACGGTCCGCTTGATTTGGCATCAAGTGTTAGGTGCTTCACCACTCGCTTAGATTATTGCTGCTAACAGGAAGTGCCGTAGATATGCTAGCAGAGGAAATGATGACAGGATGAGAGTGAAGTTCAAAGTCCAGACCAAGGTCTTCAGAGTCATCTGGAGCTTTGAGATGACTTCGATGAGTTTGGGGAACAACTGTAGACATTGTTTGAGTGGAGGTGATGTGGGGTGAAGACGGGTTTGAAAGCCTCTTGTACGCGTCTTTATGTAGCCAAGCAGGTAGCCTATGACAGAGAAGATAAAAATTTAGTTATGAGTACAGGTAAATGAGGAATAAGAACTCACAATGATCCAGAACACACTCCTTAACCAATCCTCCAGTGAACAGCCCTAAGGAGGCATTCCTGATTAAGCATTGATCCTATAGTCAACATTTTTGGTCATTTGAGTCGTTCACTGAGACCTTGGATAGACATACCTGGTGAATAGAGAGGTGGAGGAAGAGAGAGAGAGATGGCAGACAAGGCCACGTGTGTCTCTGAGGATAGACAGGCTAGGTAAGTGTGTCTTTTCACGTAAAGATTCTGTCTTTTTTCTGGACTGGAAAGTCTTCCTAGGCCCAAAGGAACCCAAGAAAGACGAGGAACGAAGCGAAAAGACGGAAACCCTGAAATCAGGAGAGATGATTTCGGGTAAGAGCCTTGCAGAGGCAGCATGCCAACAATGGCATCACCCATGGCTGTTCTCCCCATATCGACGGTTCAGTTCACCTTGGTGTCTTTTGCTGTTGGCATCACGTACTTGAACCTCACTTATTTTACTCTCTTTCCTGAACCCCCGTCTTCAAACATGCCTATCCTCCTCCCTTCAATGTCTCCAACCATCTCTCTTGACATTGAGAGTCCGAATGTGACAATGCAGTGAGTGTTCAGTTTTCGTTCCTGTTTTTCTCCTGTCTTGGCACCCATATCAAGTGCGCATGCAGGATGGTTCATTTCTATGCGTTATGTTTACATGAATGTCTACTTTTTTTTCTCTTCCTCATTCTTCAACTCCCAGTGTCATTTTCCACGGAGCCTTTCGCCTTTCCTTTCTCATCCTCCACCGCCCTCAATCCGTCTCTCCTCTTTGCCTCCGCTCCTCCGCCCCTTGGTTCATTTCACCCGCCAAGTGCTGGTTCACTTTCTAAGCAGCGAGCTTGGCTGCTGCTGTTTGGCCCTTTGTTACAACAGGTCACACTGTGACCATCCTGTCTCTCTTCCAACTGCAAGCTTTACTTCACAGAAAACTCAGATAAGAACATAGCATGTTTTGTTCCAAAGAATATAGTGACCAAGGGTATAAATGACCCCTTAGAGGCCAAACTACTACACTCAGGAGTTTACCCTAATAAGGGGTATTTGGTGGTTGCCTGAAGTGCTCAATTCTTCCCATTTACCTTTGTGAGTACTCACTTTGCTTTAGATCGTTTGTTAGTTACTGATTTTCTGTTTGTTCTCTCTTGTGTTGTGACTTTGTACTCATTTGACTGTGCCTTCAGCTTACTCTCAGCTGCCAACATTGTCTTCATCCCTCACCATCTTCCTCACCCATTACCATTGTCCTCATCTGCCACCATCATCCTCACTGCTCTCTTCACTCACCACCATCATCATCAATGTCTTCAATGGCAAGATCTTTGTTACTCACCAAGAAGATGAAGGAGAAACCATCAAAATTGGATCAGATGGGCGTGATTTAGGCTTTGGAGAGGCCAGCAGGGAAAAGAACCCTTTGGAAGGTTAGAAGTCAAGGTGGAAAAGATCTCTGGAGCCAAAATGGATGGGAAGAGTAACCATCTTGGCATCAAGAAGTATGAGTTGCACAGGAGGTATCTGCTCTGTGGGAATAGAGTATTTACAAATGTAGTCGCTATCTATGAAACAGTGGGAGGATCTGGAATCTACTAGAGCAAGCAAATGAAGGAGTAGGGATTGGAAAGGGGAAGAACAAGAAGTAGAAGGTTTGGATGCAGACAATGTATCTAAAGTAATCGTACAAGACAAGGGAACACGTAAAGACTGACTAGAGAGAGCAGCTGCATTGAGAGTGACTTCATGGTACACACCAGAAGGCTCAACACAACTCTGAGCTGGTGTTGAATTGTCAGAGCCCCACTCTAATTTCTCGATTCAGATGAAGACTTGTCCTTCTTGACAGTAGCAGCGCAACCAGAGGCCTTTTTCTTAGCACAGTCATTGATGTTGTGCTTGTTGCTGCAGAATATGCAAAGACCATTGTTCTTGCAGCACTTTTATTCCTCGTCTGTGAGTTGGCTGTTCTGGAGTTTGCCTTCAAGCCACAAAGGAAGTGACTTCAACTGATTGCTGGATCCAGACTTGGATGAGGAAGAAGAAGAGGAAGAAGACAATCTGGATGATTTGAAGGAGGTGCTAGAGCCACTGCCCAAAGACAAGCTCTTGCCTTTACCAGAATCCAAACTGGTGCCAGACTTTAAACTGAAAGTCTGGGCAGTTCCTTGCACTCATCTCTTCTTGTACTGGCAAGCCCAGTAGTGGTTATCCATAGTACAAGCGAGGGTACAGAGTTCAACAAGTGTATCAGGCCTACTGGCCTTCAAAACATTGTCCTTGAGTCAGTCAGGAAGACCATGGTAGTACTAATATGTGTAAGTGTCTTCACTCCAGTTGAGTTCAGCAATAGTGTTCTGGAACTTCAGGTCATAGGTACAGATGTGATCATTCTCATGCATCTTGAGGGTACAGAGAATCTCTTCGCACTCCTTGTGTATGTTCTGAAGACCAAAGTTGTTGATAAGTTCCTCTAGAAATGCAGACCAGCTGCCCATCCAAAGCAGCCAATTGCCTAGGCGATGTCTGAGGATGTTGTGCTGAAACCACTTGGCAGCATTGCCACAGAGGAAAGAGAGTGCGAAACAAATTTTGGCAGGGGAGTTGCAGAAGACATCCAGCCAATCATTGAAGTAAAGAGTGAGAGATGCACACCAGGGTTTGAGTTGCCTAGGGTTACTATCATCAAAAGTATCAGGATCCTTGAGTTTGGACTTAGTGTAAGGCTTGTCCTGAGGAGCGCTCATGACATGCACCATGAGGGCAGAGAGCAACTTAGTACTATACTGTTTTATTCATTTCAGATGGTGTTGTGACTTGTGACCTTCCATCTGAAAGTGACCTGTCAGATGATGGGCCCACGGTCTGTGACTATAGTGAAAATTTCAGAAATTAACACCCAAAATTGGGGATATTAGCACTGGTAAATCACTGGGACGACTCAGATGATCCTCCAGTGACCTGTGACCAAACGAAAAATTTCAGATATTTTTGGCCTTGTGACCATGACCATCCAAAATGAATGAAATAGTACAGTAATGTCAGTGAAGGTGTCAAAGTGATCATTGTCCTCAGGAGGATTCCTTGGTGGACTCAGACCACCAGGAGGAGGACCAGAAGGAGGAGGACTACCAGGAGGGCCTCCACCACCACCACCAGGATCGCTCCCATCATCATTGTCACCAAAATCTCCCCCATCATCACCCAGAGGTAAATCAGGGTCCTGCCCTTGGGGTAAGCCTGTTGCTTTATCCATGTCTCCGGTGGTATTGTCATTTCCACCATCTGCCTCACCTGAGTCGTCCAGATGAGTAACTCTGCTGGCTGCACCAGAGCCTTCTTGTAAGGGCTGTAATGGTATCCCTTACTATTTTCTTCACCACCTGAACACAGTGGATAGCCAGTAACCCCTATATGTCATCAACTTTACATTCTTACTGATATTTAGCCATTGTGTACACAATATTTACTAACATTTGTTCTGTACAAATTCTCTTTTCATATATAACTCTTGTATAAGTATGTAGCTAGTTAGTCTTGGAATTAACACTTTAACCTCTTAAGCCTATGTTCATATGGTTATCCTCAGCGCTCACTGCATTTACTACCTTAACCTCCAGCTATATTTGTTCAACTTGCCTAGTGATATAGTCTTTCTAGCGCTTCACAGTGTTCCATTCACCTTTGTTGGTGTTGTCATTGACCCCAACAATAGTCTAGACAGGCTGTAAGCAGTCCTGTTTCTCTGTTCCTTATTTCTTTTCATCCTATTCTATCTATTTTGGTCCAGGTCTTTACAGAATTCCAAGACTACCTGCTTACTATTGTCTATGTTGTCTGACAACACAAGCAACATCCCCCAAAACACAACCACGGCTGCGCAGAGTAACCCACCTCGTGTACCACCTAAACCAGCTAATGTCTCTAACACAGAAGACTTTTCCCAACATCCTGACTTTATTATCCAACAACTGTTCAACAATTGGAACCTGTCTTGGCCGTGTGCTTCTTGGCAAGCACCAGGATTCATGAATTTGCATCCAGCACCACTGTATGGACTGAATTTACCCATGAATCCTCCATTGGGAAATCTGTTATGGACCCCAAACATGCAAGGAGAAGCTGCACACATGTTTGGCATGCCACTGGCTAACCAGGTACCACCTGGACCACCGTCGGCTAACAGTATGGGCAGCGGTTATTATCTTCTGCAACTGTTCCATTATCAGCTATATGGTCAAGCCCCTGTACCTTACAGATTTCCATATGGCAGTTTTCAAACTCCAATTCCTGAATCATTGCTACCCAGTTACAGTCCTGCCCCATATTCCTTTGGAACAGTTCCTGGGTACCCTGCCAGGACCAGTTTCAGTCAGCCCCTGCATATGCAGACTGGACAGGCGGGTCCATTGTGTAGCTCACCATACCCATTGCATTTGCGCCATAAGGAGGCTGAGAAACAGAGGCAAGACAGATTGAGGCAACTCAGAGAAGAAGAGCCAAGTCTTTTTGGAACCTTGCCCCTTATGGTCCTTCAGCCTCCTGGATTAGCCAATGTTGCTCCCAACACATCAGAGCAAGCAAGGCAGTTCTTACCATGTAGAACATAGTCAGCTATCTGTTCCCATACAGGCACACACAACAGCTCCAGAAAGCCCTAGTGTCTTTGCAACGCAACAAGAAACTGCACCTGTCAACCGTCCATTTTGTGCATCAAGGGTCCAGGACTACGAGGCACCCCAAATGCTCACACCTGGTCAGCTGGTATCACACCCAGCACGAGGGTCAACCTTGATTGATCTCAGTACACCTATTGGAGAAGTAGTTGAAGCCATGTCTGCACCTGACCATGAAGCTACCCCCAATCCCATAACTGATCAAGGGACCAATCTCTGATAATTATTTTACCTTTGTCAAGATGTGCTGAATGACCTTAGGTATCAAACTTGTGAACATTTTACACCAGCATTGTGGGCAAGAATGTTTGATAGAGTTAGGCAAACTCTCTATAACCAACTTCCCCCAGATGTTCAACTACATCTGATCCATGACAGAAACCTTTGGGCACGTTTCAAAGAATGTTACGGTGCTCTTACCAACAATTTACAGTTGAGGGAGTACATGTTCGAAACGGACTCTCCTCAGTCTAATACATGGAACATCAATCCCTATGACTGTCCCAGAGCACCAGAACCCTTATCACCCACTTCTGTCTGAGGATCAATGTTATTTAGAGACAACCCATTTTCTGATAGACCAACATCCAGCATTTCAGCTAGAACCAGGTTAACTGAACATCAATGGCAGAAATCACAAAGAATTGACAAGGGTTCCATCAGTTCACCAAGAACTCCGTTCAATACTGGACCCCCTTCTGGAAACACCTATCATACACCTATCTTCTAGCTGCATGCATTGGCTATTGGGTTGGGACTGAGCCCTGCACAACTGAGTATCACCATTACGTCTTCAACACCCTCTGCCAGAGTGGTAGAGTGACTAGAGCATCATGGAAAACCTGCCTCCGTCCATACAGTGTGAGGCTTATAAAACACTTGTGAACAAGCGAAATATATATGCCAAGTTGTGCAAGTGGGGTTCGACGTTGTCAAAGGATCCATACAATTGACACAAGAAATCAACTAGCACACTAGTTGAACGTCTACAAATCACTAGAACACAAGGGAAGTGTATGAGCGATGAATGAAACAATGTAATATGATGATATGGTCTCAATATAATCAAGACAACATGAGCCAACCTATAAACCTATCTATAACTATTCCTATACGTTTCTATGACGCAAAATAACCTATCGAACCTAACAAGGGTAAAGACCTATTGTTCCTATGAAAGGCACTGGTTACACTAGCCGAACTAGCACGACAACCAGGCCACCTATAAGCTAGTGGGGCTCCACACTAGTCCTGAAACAATCAATCCTATCCAAAGAGACTAGATGAACTAGCTCTGCCCTATGGGTATCTCAAAGTTCTAATTTCACAACTAGTTCAATATAGAGAAGGGCTTTTCAAAGGTTTATTTTCTAAGTTATTTTCTAAGCACACGTCACCTCTATGGTCAACGATAGAAGACAAGAACTCTGCTATTGGTGCACTAGGGCTATGTATATAGCGGGGTAATTGCTTGAGAGCTTCCTAGGGGAAACCCTGCTGCTTATATACCCGCGAGCATACATATTTTACATATAAGTGAAAGTGGACATGATAAAGTAATAGTAACTATGCAAGAAATGAGAATGAGGAGAGAATTCTGTCCATATGAAGTAAGTATCTACCAGAAAAGAAAGGTTTGGATATATATTGGTTGGAATTCGACATTATTTTGCAGGACTGCGAGTAATATTACTTTTTGGTTGCTAGGAAGTGGCACGCGGAGGCGCTGTTCTGCATGGTACGTTTCGGATATCGGTGCTAGGACATAGTTATTCCGCTCGGAACTTGCTAGGAGTCCGATCTCGACCGATACGCTTCGGATTCGTATCTGAGGAAGGTAGGCTCAGTGCCCTTGTCATTCTATATTATATTTTCTATGTCCTCAGACAGTCCTGGCACAGAATCCTATCTGTTTCCTTGTTATAAGACTATATGTCCCTCACTAGTGTCTGTACTAGCAGTAGGAATCCCAACTCGAAGCTCGAGGGATATTCTGATCGATATGGGAAAGCTGTTAAGCCCCCATATGGTCCTCGTATCAATAACCCGGTCACTCGGACATTTCTAATCCAGGTAACTCTGCTCTCGAAGGTGACTTGCACCTCCAGCTTCTACCGTATTTGGTATATAGCTCTGATCTGTCCCCTAGGGTCCTTCTACGCTGTGGTAGTTGGTCCTCGTTCACTATCTCATCTCATATGTCCCATAGCGCGAGTATAGTGTAGCCATATGACCTACTAGGAAGTCTACCATGTACAGTAGCATGTCCTCATAAGGTCCCAGCCTGATAATAGAGTATAGATACAGTCTACAGGTTTCGACACGTATCCTAGCGCAATCATATAGGGCTAACGACGACATCAACATCTATGTATGCGCAGCTAGTATTCACTACACAGTGCATGCCTATCTTATTCTTTGTCATATGTGCACTACTAGGTTCCTAGTAGTGATACCAAGTCCATATAGTACTTAGTATGATGTACTAGTGTGATTCTGAACACAACAATTAGTGTCAAAATGACTGTTTTTCAGCAATTTCGTTCTGGTACCCTCACAACAGTGTCAGATAAAGGTTCTGTGGAGGAACAGGTTAACCAAGAAGAGGTGTACATGGGTCCCCCCAAGGGAAGTGATGACAGTCTAGCCAAATCATACCAGAAAGAGGCTCAGGAGCAGTCAGAAATTGCCTATGATAAACTGGGAATGCAGTTTGAGTCTTCTACTGAATCCCTGCTTGATGCAGCACCTACTATAGAAGAGCTCATTAACATGGCACAGGACTGGGATGAGGAGACATGAAGTGAACTCTTGAGTCAACCAATTTCAAACCTTGTTCAATGGACCCAGAGTCAGAGTCCTCCTACAAGTAATGGCCCAGTCTCTGCTAGCTTTCCACAATCATCTTCTACTGCACCCGTTGTAAGCCGAATTCCATCCCCTACAGCAACTCCAATCACCAGAGAGCGCTACTTTGTGGATCCGCCTGCAATGATGCCCCCGGCTACAACAAGTTATAGCTGATCTGTTCACTGGGCACCTCAGGCAGTTGACTACAAACCTATTCCAGGCTTTCTGGTTAAGAAAGAGCCAATAGCAGGACCCTTGTCACATGCCACTTCTTTGGATAAGAAACCATGTTCTGAGCAACAAACAAACTGGCGTGACAAAAATGTTCCAAAAATAGAGGAAACCCCAAAGGAACCAGTCCCCCCAGAGCCCCAGTCATCGACTCATCCTGAAGCACAGCCATCTTACACAACGGAAACAATGACTTCTACACTGTCTGGCTATGCCCTTTGACTGCCTAAGAATCATAAGGAGGAAAGAGAAATGGTTAAGGCAGGCAGGAAGACAAAAGCAGCTGTACTCCTAGAGAAGCTGAAAAAGAGAAAAGAAGATGCTGACAGGCTGAAGGAATGGGAAGGAAGAGATGTTCCTCCTCATTTGACCTCCACACAAATTTCTTCATGTCCATCGACTGCAACTATGTGAACTCCTTCAATTCAGTCCACTTTAGATTTCTTTTCTTGATGGATTACCCCTGGACAGAGCTCCAACACTCGCTTTCACTCACCAAGTGCACTGCTGGCTAACCAAGGAGCCTGTACATTAGCTCCTGAAACTCCTGAGAGTGCTGGCTATGAAACTGATGTTGAGAAGTTGGCTACTGACCCCAACATTACCCAAACTACATCAGCAGCACCTGATGACCCCAATGGGTCAGATCCTTCTTCAGATGATGAGCCAAATCACCCAAAGGATCCTCCCCCAGTTATCTCAGCCAGAAGAAGAAGGAGAGGAAGTTAAGACCAGCTGTTGATGAGTCTTCTACAGACAAGGAAGAACGTCAAGAAGAATGACAACAAACATGGTTAGAGAAGGAAATCAATGCCAAAATAGCTGCTGAGTCCAAAATTGACATTTACAAACTGGAACTGTTCTCTGCAGATTCCAGAGACCAATGGAGACCATTTATTTCAACCATTTACAACATCATTCACGTCAAACCATACACATATGCTAATTCTGATCGTAGAATTGCTATGACCAGTTCCTACTTCACTGGAAAGGCTCTAGCAGCTTATCAGGTATTAGTAGAACACAAGGTCAAAGGCAATTATGTTCCTGAACTCAAGGATTGGAATACTTTCCTTGAAACATTTGCAAAAATGTTTGGCCATGAGAATGAAGCCCTTATGGCTCGGGTTAAGATTGGCAACATCAAACAAAAGGAGAAGGAATCCTTTTCAGGCTTCTACCTTTGTTTTGCTGAAGCTGCAGTGGACACTGGCTATGATGCCATCACTCTACACCATCTTCTCCTCACACACAGCAATGAGCACTTTAGAGGAAGACTTATGTTGGCAAGCCAGTTACCCGAAACATATGAAGGACTGGTTGCCATGCTCAGGAGTATGGATGCAACTGAACAAACCTTCCTGCAGTCTGGAATATCATCTCCCTTTCAGTTTTTTCAGTCCAACCTGAACAGAACGACTCCTCAGACAAGCACGTTGCGCTTTTCAGGATATATGCATGAGGATTATAACTGCAAAGAGACAACTTCTGCGCCAGCCAGATGTGCAAAGGAGTATCTCAAGAGGAGATGAACCATAGGCATGCAGCTAAAGCTTGCCTTATTTGTGGTCATCAAGGACACTTTATGGCCAACTGTCCAGACAGAGCTGTAACAGCTAGGATGGCTTATGCACAGGACAAAGAGTCAGACAAGCCCTACTGGAGCATTGGGATGGATGGAATTGTTAGCAGCAATAATCCTTAGCAACAGGTAAGCGCGTAACACTTGATGTAAAGTAAGTGGACCATGATCGACGCCTAAGCGAATCAACAAGGTCGAGGATATGGATGGTGACCGAAAGACTTGTGAAGAGCCTTGAGACTGTGTTTAGCAGTGCTGATACAAGACAATAGCAAGAGACGATGATATTTGCTATAGAGAATACACAGTATATATAATGGAAGATTCAACAGCATGAAGTGCAAATATGTACTAATGAAGATGCCACACTGAAACGATGGTATGAGAATGAGAAGCATAAAGAGCATAAGGAACTGATAAGCTAACAAAGGATAGTCCAAATGTAGAACAAGAGCAATAGATCCTAAAAGATAAACAAATAAAACCGCAAAAGGATTAATTATTCTAACACTCCCCTTCAAACCAAGCATAGTCCCATTTGACTTGTGAAGTGTTTGACCTTTGCGGAAGGTAATCCTTTTGTTAACAGATCAGCCAACATGTTTTCGGTTGGACAGTACCCTAGCACAATCTTTCCCTTCTCGACCGTATATCGAATGAAATGGAATCATATGTCGATGTGTTTCGTTCTCGCACTCCTAGAGATAAGGAAATCGCTCCTTGGTTGTCTGTTTTTAACAGCAGCGGTTCCTCCTTTCCTCCAAAAATTTCGGACATAAAAGACCGAATCCATAAGGCCTCCTTTGCCGCGTGCGTGAGCGCGACGTATTCTGCTTCTGTTGTAGAGAGAGCTACTAGAGGTTGCCTTTTCGACGACCATGATAGAGCTCCACCGTTGAGCATGAATACGTATCCTGAGATAGCTCTCCGTCCCTCTGTAGTCATTCCATCCGCATCTGAATATCCTACTACCCTTTGATGGTCTTCCATCTTTTCGTTTGTTTGCCCGTATGATAGCCAGTAGTGCATGGTCCCCTTTAAATACCCGCAGATCCTCAGCAACGCATTCCAGTCCTCCCTTGTTGGTTGTTGTAGGTTGGTAGAAGACTGTGAGAGCGCATATGTGATGTCTGGCCTGGTTGCTATAGATATATACTGTAATGCCCCAACTAACTCTCAAAATAGCATTGGGAAGGGTGCATTCGTGGTACTGATCCCAGTGTCGGAGGATGGGTTCCAATGTTTTCCAACATTCTCTGCATTCTGTCCCTGATGGGTGATCACATCTGTTGACGCGCCAATCTTTGTCTCCATTAAGAAGGGCTGCTTGAGCTGTTCTGTGGTCGAATGAGGGGTTTCGTTGTTTGGCTGCTTTGATGAGCCAGGTAATGGGGGAATAGATAAAGGGGTTATGGGAGTTGAGTTCTTCGAGTTGTTGTGTGGACATGGTTTCGCTTTGAAGGAGGCAGAAGTGGGTTTGATGTTGCTTAGACCAAAATGTTCCAGTACTGCTTTTATGTATGACGTTTGGCGTAGCCGAATTGTTCCGTGTTCCTGTTGGATTTCAATGCCTAGTAACCAATTGATTTGTCCTTCATCGGTGACTTCCATTTTGGATTTAATTTCGCTCTTGGCTTTCATCATTTTCTTGTCATCTTCTGCCACAATGGTCATGTCATCAACGTGGATGAATATGATGGTGAAGGGATTTTTCCGATAGAACACTGCATGGTCATGTTCAGATCGTGTATAACCTAGTTCTTTCATCCATTGGACAAATTTTTTGTTCCATCGTTTTCCTGCTTGATGGAGTCCATACAATGCCACTTTTAGCTCCATTGCTTCTCCTGGTTTGGCTCCGATGTCTAGCCCTGGTGGAAGTTTCATGAATACCCTTTCTTCAGGTTTTAGTCTTCCATAAAGGTATGCGGATTTTACGTCCATTTGATGGATGGTCATATTGTGATGTGCTGCCACTGATAGGATGGTTCTGATGGAAGTGAATTTTGCCACTGATGCGAATGTGTCGTCCAATGAATAATCTATCCCTGGTATTTGGCGAAATCCTTTTACCACAAGTCTGGCTCTGTATCTGTCTACGTTTCCTTCCTTATTACGTTTGGATCTGTATACCCATTTGTTTGGAAGAACATTTGTTCCAGGAGGAGGTGTGGATAGGGAGTATGAATCTTGATTCTTTAGTCGAGTGATTTTGTCTTCCATCACTTCTAACTATTTTTCTTTGTTTGGTCCTTCTAATGCTTGTTAGTGTGTGAATGGATCTGATTTTTCCATCTCGCTAGTGACTTTTGCTATGCTGGCGGTTAGGTGTTTTTCGATGATTTGAGTTTCTTTTCCTCCTTCTGCAGTTCCTTGTTGGATTCGTTTGACTTTGTCTGTGGGTTGTCGTCTTTGTTTTCCCACTATTACTTCAGGATCAAGAAACTCCATTTCTTCTTGTGTTGCTTCGTTGATGGGAGGACCAGTTTCAGCGACAGATTTTAACAATCCTTCTAATTGTTCTTGCTCCCCTTTGCTGATACTGGTCTTCCTATCTGAGAAGTATATACTCTGCTCCACCGTTACAGATCTGGTCTTTGGCCAATAAATCCTGAATCCATTGGATTCTTTGTCTGGTCCTAGCCAATGTCCATCTACTGTCATTGGGCCAAGTTTGTCTGGTTGGTCTTCCCGCTTTACGAAAACATTGCATCCCCATGATCTGATGTATAATCCATTTGGGTGTTGCTTGTATCTCCTCCAATAAGGTGTCTCCTTGTATAGCTTTATGAGGAACTCTATTCCATAAGAATACTCCGTAATCGACAGCATATCCCCATAGCCACTTTGGTAGTGATGATCTGATCAACATGACTCGGACGTAATTGAGCAATGTTAGATGTGCACGTTTGGCATCTCCATTGTGTTCGGATGTGTCGTGAACTGTCAGTCTTCGAATAGTGCCTTTGCTTTCCAAGTAATCTGAAAATTCTTCTGATAAGAATTCTCCTCCTCGGTCAGAATGTAAGATTTTAATCTTTATGTCTTCTTGGGTCAGGAGACGTTCTTGGTGAATGACGTATTTGGCAAAAGCTTCTCCTTTGGATCGCAGCAGTACTTCTGTCAACCAATGTGTATGACTGTCTAGGAGAGTTAAAGTGTATTCGCCTCCTTTATATGTTTTGATTGAGGCGGGTCCCCATACATCCATGTGGATAATGTCACCAAACTTTTCAGCAACCAGATGTTTGTTTGGTTTTCCTACAGGATGACATTTGCCTTTTGCAGCTAGGCAGATGTCACATGATCTTGGTCGTTCCATTTGTTTGGGATCTAGTTTTAGTCCTGTGATCTTTCCTTTGGTGATCAATCTAGCGACATATTTGTAATTTGTATGGCCGAAGATGTCGTGAGCTTCTTGGAGGGATATGACTCATATCTTGGTTGCTGACAGCGCGTATTCATTGTGACCGTTCCATTGATATAATCCATCTATTTTGGGAATTTGTTGAATTAAACGTCCTTTTTGATAGATGTTCATCTTTCCATGTTCTATGATGATGTGGTGGCCATCATCATCTAACATTCCAAGACTAACTAAGGTGCATTCCATTTTTGGGACTAACATTGTGTTCGGGAGTTTTAGGTTTCCGAATCGCATTGTTCCTTCTTGTGATGACTTTAGAATACCTCCGTTTGCTGCTGTGATGCATTTATCTTCTGTGGGTGAGATGTTGGAAAGGAAGTTGGGATTTGGGGTCATGTGTTTAGAAGCTCCTGAATCGAATAATGTGGTTTCTCCGATATGATCACTTGAGGCATAGGCTGAAATGATAGAATTGGAGGCACTCTCGGGTGCTGCGGAATCTACATATTTTATGTTTGTTGTATAAAGAAATGTCCTCTTGGTGCCGGCATTGTCTATATCACTATTTTCACTCCCACCCTCATATCCTGCTGCGACGACCTTTTCTGTGGATATTGTACTTTCTTCCCATTGAACTGCTGGTCTAAAAGTAGCTGAGTCATCCCATGGGGTTGCGACGTAGCTAGGCCATGCTTCAGAGTTGTTCCATGGGTCGTCAGGCATATCGTCCCATTCGGAAGGTGGAAGGTGGGCTAGTGGTGGGTTGTCAATTTCGCGGATGAGTGATTGATGCTTTTCGTCCTTGTACCAATCAGCTACAAGCTGTTTGATGTAGGCATCAGAGTGCTCTTCCATCTGAGCTCGGTAAGGGATTGCTGTGGTGTCCCTAGCCTCCTCTGTTGTCTGTCCCTTCTTGTATGGTGTCCTGGCAATGACTTGTCCACCCATCAAGGTCTTGTTGGCTGACCTGTAACACGTTTTACAGCAATGAAACTCCATGAAATCGTCATCGCCGTCGTCATCCATGCTGTCGTCGAATAGGACTCTGACAATCCCTACTGGTCTGCGATCTCCCCCTTTTGGGGTGTGACAAGTGCCACAATCGCACTCTAGATTTGCGAGGGGAAGGTGGCTGTTGTTGTTGTTGGATGACGTCCAGAGATCTTCTGCTGGAAGATTCGCAAAAGAGTAAGTGGTTTGTGAAGGGATTGGACTTTGGGTCTCAGTGACGACTACTTCTTCTTGAAGTTGGTTCGTGTTGTTATCTGAACTGGCCCAACGTGTTTCGTCGGTGTTAATGTGGGGAAAAGGGTTGGTGGGAGAAATAGTGGCTGCCCAGGTTCTAGCGTCGCTTTGCCAATCTAGGCGTTCAAATCTGGCTACTGCGGCTACCTCTGGTTTTGGTCCTTGATTGGTGGGAGTGGATGTATTTCTTGCAACTGGTTCATTGGTGCAGTTGCGTGTGATGTGCCCTATCTGTTGGCACTTATAGCAGGTAATACTGCCATCGCTGTTGCGGTAACCACCACGACCACGGCCTCTGACACCTCCTCGCTCGAAAGCTTGGTGGGCTCTGTTTCTTCTGCTTTGTAGAACCATTCCTTGGGCTTCTGCTCGTACAGTAGATAGGACTTCGTTGAGTTTTGGGACTTCGCTTCCTTGGGAGCTGAGAGAGAAGATAGCAATGATGGTTGAGAGTTGATGGGGAAGAGAAGAAAGGATGGTGTTTATAAACTGTTTCTCTGGTACATCTCCTCCTTTATTTGTGATCATGCTTCTTAATTCTAGAAGCTTGTCCAGATGCGCATCCACCTTCGATATGTCATCACAGGTGAGAGAATGCATTGTTTTGAATAGATATGCTTCTGTCAATGCATTTCTGGTGTCAAAGTCCCCTTTTAGAGCCTTCCATAATTCCGCAGACAATTTTATGTCCTTGTATCTAAGGACTATGCTGTTGGGTATTTTGACAATGATGGCCCAACGCAATGCTTTATCATCATCGGAATCTGTGGCCGTTTCCAACAAATCACCGCATCCAACGGCCTGTGCTGCGCTTTTTACTCGGAATTTCCATGATGCCCAGTTTTGATCTGTTCCATCAGGAATGAGTCCTTCAATCTTTGAGAAGGTTTTGGCGATGGACATTTCGTATTCGTAATAATCTTCTTCTTCGTCTTCGCTGGGTTCTTCTTTGGGATGTTCCTCTACTATTTGAGGATTTTCCTTTTCTGGTCGAGCGATAGCTTCAATGGGGGAGTTCTCTTGTTCTCCGTCGTCGTCTGATGCTTCTGTTTCTTCAACAGTTATTACATATCCTTTTGCTTTTTCAATAATCTCTTTGTTCTCGTCAGAAGTTTTCTCAAACCCTTGTGGTTTTCTTCCTGTTGCTCTGAATTCTCTATTTGGGCATGGTTGAGCAATGCACTGTCTCCACTTGGCTTTGTTTCCTTCTTGTTTTACTCGATGACGATCTCTTCCTGAGTTTGTGTCGTAAGCGTGTCCAAATGTCTCGCAGGCTAATACAGATGGAGATTGAGTTGGAGATAATGATTTTCCTAAAGGGGCTGCTGTGATAGGAGGGGTGATCGGAGTTTTTCTGCTTGGGCCTTCTGCTTTGTCTTCTGACGTTGATGACATGCAAGTTTACAGACCGGGGCCCATAACCTGTTAGCAGCAATAATCCTTAGCGACAGGTAAGCGCGTAACACTTGATGTCAAGTAAGTGGACCGTGATCGATGCCTAAGCGAATCAACAAGGTCGAGGATATGGATGGTGACCGAAAGACTTGTGAAGAGCCTTGAGACTGTGTTTAGCAGTGCTGATACAAGACAATAGCAAGAGACGATGATATTTGCTATAGAGAATACACAGTATATATAATGGAAGATTCAACAGCATGAAGTGCAAATATGTACTAATGAAGATGCCACACTGAAACGATGGTATGAGAATGAGAAGCATAAAGAGCATAAGGAACTGATAAGCTAACAAAGGATAGTCCGAATGTAGAACAAGAGCAATAGATATACCTAAAAGATAAACAAATAAGACCGCAAAAGGATTAATTATTCTAACAGGAATGGTAGATTTCGTTGATCCTGGAGAAATGGATAGCTGAGAAGATGAGGACGACTTAGTAGAGTCTCAGGGAAACGTCGAGATGACTCAGGAGTTACCCGGCGAGGAGGCCTGAGTCTGAGGGGAGCCACTATGTGCTCAGAAATCGCAGACACTAATGCACTTCGGCTAACCTTCTGGTCTGTGCAGGCTTTAATCATAACCCTTACACTCTTTTCCTTTGTTTTCACAGCCCTGATTGACTCAGGAGCCTCTTCTTCATTCCTAGACAGAGACAAAGCCTACCAACACTTCCCTGAACACATTCAAAAGCTTCCAGTACCAATTCCACTTCAGTTGTTCAATGGAGATGAAACATCTGGGGGTTTGATAACCAAATATGTTGTTGGAGATATCATCTTTGCTGACAGATCCACTTTCTCAGTTTGTTTCTTTCTCACTAAACTCCATCTGGCTGCAAAAGTGGTACTGGGATTTTCCTGGTTAAGAGAAGCAAACCTGACTATCGACTGGGCAAACCTAACAGTCGATTTCAGGTGACAAGGTATATGCCTATCAGCCTCTGTGTTGCATGACTACTCTCTGCTACCTCTCTACAACTCCACATCTGTCCAGGAAGCCATTTCGGCTAAGTCTTCACTCTTAACTTCCTCCAGCTTGTCACCAGGATTAGCCAAAAAACGTCGAATAGAGAAGACTCTTGATGGGGGGGTATCAATCTCCCAAACTAACACATTCAACGATGAAACAACTGCTATCACGGACTCATTTTCATGTAACAAAAACAATGATAATGCTATTTCACTTGATGAACAAACAAAACCAGGTGAAACACCAGTCGAGGACACCAAGCCAGCGCCATGGAGGATGCCCCAAATCAGCATGATAGGTACAGTTTTGTTTTTAAAGCTAATCCATGAAGGGTGTCAGGTATATCAACTTTACTACCGACCCTAAGAACCAGAAGCAGATAAGAGCAAACCACACAAGCCCTCACAACCAGAAGAGCATATTCATGCAGAAAAATTTCATGCCACACAAGAACCATTGTCATCAAAGGAACACAAGTTAACTGAACAAGAGGTTCTTGATAAGTTTGTACTGAAAGAGTTTCAAAAATATGCAGCAGTGTTCTCTGCAGGTGAAGCAAAAAGAATGCCTCTACACAGAGATATCACCATCAACACAGAGGATCATCCACTGCTGCAAATTGGGAAGCTATACAACATGTCTGAAAAGGAACTCAAGGCACTTAAAGAGTACCTGGACAACATGTTGGGCAAAGGATTTGTCTACCCATTGAATTCACCAGTAGAAGCACCTGTCCTATTTGCTAAGAAGAAAGACGGTACTCTTCAGCTATGTGTGGACTATAGGAAACTCAATCTGGTCACCCGAAAGAACCTTTACCCTCTTTCCTTGATCGGAAACCTCATCGACCAGCTCAGAAAAGCCAAAGTGTTCACCAAGTTGGATCTGAGGGCTGGGTATAACAATGTCTGCATTGCAGCAGGTCATGAATGGAAAACGGCTTTTAGGACACGCTATGGCATGTATGAGTACATGGTTATGCCATTTGGTCTCACAAATGCACCGTCCCACTTTCAACATTTCATGAACGACATTTTCCATGACATGAGTGATGTCTTTGTGATCATCTATTTGGATAATATCCTAATCTATTCCAAGAGTGAGGAGCAACATAAGGACCATGTTAAACGGGTATTGCAACATCTGCAGGACAACAACTTGCATGTGAAACCCAAGAAATGTGAGTTCTACATGGACAGTGTAGAGTACCTTGGTGTCATTGTCTCTCTGAATGGAATTTCAATGGACCCAAAGAAAGTGGAGATTATCAAGTCATGGCCAACTCTGTGCAATGTAAAGGACATACAATCCTTCCTCAGCTTTGCAAACTTCTACAGGAGGTTCATAGACAACTTCTCAGGCATAGTCAAGCCAATGACGAGACTGCTGGAAAAGAATGTACCTTGGAAATAGAACAAACAACACGATTCGGTTTTTGCCCTATTAAAGGAAGCATTTACCAAGGCTCCCATCCTTTGACATTTTGACCCGGCTTTACCTGTTATTCTAGAAACCAATGCTTCCAACTATGCAATTGCCTCCATCATCTCCAAACCTCACCTGGACACAGGAGAAATTCATCCAGTAGTGTTCTATGCATGATCTATGGGCCCAGCTGAGTTGAATTATACAACAAAGAAATGTTAGCTGTCGTAGAGGCATTCAAGCAATGAAGGGCATACCTAGAAGGAGCCAGGCATACTGTGCAGGTTGACACCGATCATAACAACCTTCAGTTCTTTACTACAACAAAACAGCTTAGCCGACAACAAGCACAATGGAATGAGTTCCCTTCTGGTTTTGACTTCATCATCAATTACAGGCCTGGAAGACTTGGGGCAAAACTGGACACACTCACGAGATGACCTGATGTCTATCCCAAGAAGAGTGACCAGAAATTGGCTAACACCATGAATGAACGAGTGTCTCTGCCCCCTGAACAACTCATGGCAAGCTTGTTGCTTAACGAAGAGGCCCTTTATAGCTGAATTTGCAAAGCAAAGAAAGACAACCATTGGGAGAAGTCAGTGGAGTCATTGGAAACAGAACATCCTAGCGAGTATACCCTAGACAATGGGTTGCTATGAAGGAGAGGACTCATCTATGTTCCCAACGACCCACATCTGAGGTTGTTGGTGATGCAGCAGCACCATGACCATTTCCTTCGAAGACATCCTGGCATACATAAAACTAAGGCACTCATCATGAGGACCTATTACTGGCCAGGTATGAAACAGGACATCAGACACTACAATTTGTCTTGTTTCGAGTGCAACAGAACCAAGATTCATAGGCAAAAGCCATCGGGAACTCTTAGACCTTTGCTCATATCCCAGAAGCCCTGGTCATCTATCACTGTGGATCACATCATTGACTTGCCTATGTCTAGCACATTCAATGCTATCATGGTGGTGGTCTGTCAGCTAACTAAGCAGGCTGTCTTCATACCCTGTAATAAAACCAACAACACTGTCCAGCTGGCAAAGTTTTTTATCCACTATGTATTCACAAAGCATGGTCTGCCCATTCATATCATCTCTGATTGAGGAACAACATTTGCTTCCCAATTCTGAAAGGAAGTGTGTAGGATGCTGGGGGTAGAAATCTGGTTATCCACTGCCTATCATCCTGAAACCAACGGGCAGACAGAATGTACCAACCAATCTTTGGAACAGTATCTATGCCTTTATATGAACTATCAGCAGGATGACTGGGTAGACTGGCTGCCCATAGCCGAGTTTGTGCACAATAACAATCCCAAAAATTCCACAGGCATCTCCCTATTCTTCACAAACAAAGGTTACCATCCAACAATTTCATTTGATCCAAGCAACTCCCAGGTACCTGCAGCCTCAGAGTTTGTGCAAGACTGGGAAGTCCTTCATCAATATCTACAGGAACAACTTCAGTCAGCTATAGCACAGTACAAGGAGCAGTGGGACAAAGGGAAAACTGATCCACCCAATTGGAAGCTGGGAGAGAAGGTCTGGTTGAACACAAGAACATCAAAACCAAATGCTCAGCTAAGAAGTTGGACAGCTTATGGATGGGTCTCTTCAGGATTGAAGAAAGGATAGGTGAGAGAGCATACTGACTCAAGCTGCCAAAAACACTCTCTAGGATTCATAACATCTTTCATGTTAACCTGCTACAAAAGGAGATACCCAACAAATTTCCACTGCAACCACAACCTCATCCACCTCCTATAGAAGTAGAAGGACAGGAGGAATACAAGATTGACCAAGTATTGGGTCACCGATTCAACAAGTCATGAAGAAGACATGAATGGCTGGTATCCTGGAAGGGATATGGTACAGAGGAAAACCAATGGAGAGAAAAAGCTGATTTAGCCCACTCTTGGGACTCTGTTCTGGAATACCACATTTCCCATCCAGGAATAGGCCCCAGCCATAAGGAAATCGAAGGTTGGGCTTGTAGGAAACCATAAGGGATAGCCAAATGGTGTTCCCATATAACCATTAAAACACGCTTCCACACTTTCAATTCTTCACAACATACAAGAAAAGCACATGTTTGGCTTATAATTATTACAAGATGACAACTCCTGTTTAGATTGGCTAACTAGAAATACCCTACTCTGCATCCCTCTCATCATTCTCATCCTCTTCTTCATCTTGCCTATCCCAACTCTCCACATCACTCTCCTCCAACTGACAATATTTGTTCAGGAACTGTACCATAGTAGTGCGACAATATGTGGCTAAAAGGGTCATTAGAAAACACCCATACTCTCCAAGGAAAAAACAATAAGCAACTTACCTCCATCCCTATACAATGGTTGGTTCAGGGCAAGACTGTAGGCCCCCCCAGGACAATAGTAGTTGCCAGCATGAGCAGAAAGCCTGGCAAGATTGTGCTAGTGTGCATTGCCTTGAGCAGGACAAAATATCCTCATAAGGGCTATCACATCTTCTAGCATATGCATAGTCCTTCTGGCAACATGCTCTAGCTCTTCAAGGACGTCCCTAATCCAAGCTTCTTTGTCCTTGTCGACCATGGAACCAACCTCAGGTATGTTGGCATGTGCCTTGGATTGTATGTCGCACACTGCACCCTGCAGGTCTTGAACAAAGGGCAAGGAATCGGCCATGTGGTACTGCATACCAACACTGGCTATTTCAGCCAGCTCCCTTTCTAAGTCGGCAATCCTGCGATCTCTAGCATGAATCTGATCATTGAATTGATCCCCCAACTGTTGACGAAGTTGAGCACAAAGGGTATTGGTTATAAGGGTATTAGTTATAGCTGCATTCCTGTGGAAGGCAACTAGGCATTAGATACGGAAAGCCACATGCAAAGAAAAAGACGTTAACACTCACTGAGGATTGGCCAAAGCACTGCGTAACTTGTTGTGTTCCCCATGAAGACAATTAACTGTCGCATTGCGACTCTCGAGATTGTCGCTGAGCTGTCAAACATTCATCCTAGATTGTTCCAGCCGTTGCATAAGTCAAGAATTCGCATTCCTTAGGTGTTTTAATTCAGAATTGGCCTCTACATCCACAGAAGAAGCTTCAGAAGGCTGATGTTCATAGGCGCAGCCCCAGTTAGGGGATCCCAGGCAAGCAGGAACAACCAGTGGAGACAAAAGCAATGGAGGGGGAGACATCACAATTAACAAATCAAGATACTCCAGCTAAAAGAGAAAAAGTACTTTATCTGAACAGAAAGGTCTTGTTGCCTTGCACTGTTCAGCAGAACAACTATGGTGATGTGCCACATTTTGGCATAACATGGAAACACGCAATTTTTGCGTCTAGATCATGGGATAAGTCAGCTAAAAGGCATGTGATCTTGGACTTGGAAACCTGTACAAGTCTGAATTCTCCTAGTAATAGAGGACACGTCTAGGTTACGCATATTAAAGTGCAAGGACTTGTACTTGCTGCCTAGAACAATAAGCTTAGATGAAATGGGTCCTTGGTACAGCATTGAAGTACCTAAAACCAGAGTTTACTTTGATGAAGTAAACTGAAATAAAGGATCTAAGGTATAATTGTGTTAAATACCTTTCGCAGAGGCGGATTCCAACATCTTAAAGCACTCTGTACTGAGACTAGCAAGTCGCTAGGACCGCTGGGTTTAGGAAGGCCCTCTACTATACTGGAATATGTCTATTCGCAAAGTATCTGAACAAAGGACAGTAAATATTGAGAAAGGGGAGCATTCTGGCAGCAGCAACAGAGATTTTCTGGTTGGGAAAAGCATGGAAAGGTAGAGGCCTTGGATTTGCAAAGGAATAATGGGCTTCTGCAAAAATTGCTATTGGATCATAAGGATTTGTTTATCTTGGCCTGATCAGTAGGAGACCTTATGGTTTCACCATTGTGAAAGCGAGATATACCCAATATGGGTCTTCTAGACCCTAATATGGACTGTTTAACAGCATTTTGTTCTCTTAGTTTTCTTGGTTACTATATGGTTTTCTTTCGCGAACATTCTAAAATTAGTTATACAGACACATATATAAGTTAAATAAAAACATGTAAAGGCTCAAGCACCCACTGGCCAGTAGCACAGCACATTGCATTCGAGTTTAACTCTTTGCGAAGTACCTATACACTAGCCAGTTTGGTTGTCTTCTGTTGTAGAGCCAAGATGGAAATATAAAGCTCTTTTTACTATACTTTGGTGTGAACCAGTGAACGACTTAGTAGCTTTGCAAATAGTCTTCAATTAAAACTGTTTTTAAAGTCCTTGGCTAAGGCAACACTTTAAGTCCTAAGTTACTTGGGCAACAACTCTTTTTAAAAGCCCTAGTTCACTAGACATCTTGTATCTAAGTCACATTAGTGACTTGTTGTTAGCTTTGCTAGTAACACCCCAGCTTAGTATTCAATGTAAGAGGTTCTGTCCCTCTTCTAGCCCCGAACACACTTGTGGTTCTCAATTAGAGTCTACATACTATCAAACAGTTAACACTGTACTATGTGCAGTAGGACTTGGCGAAGTTAGGATTGGTGATTGGAAGAAGTTAGAGTGAACAGCATATAGCTGTTTAGTGTATGGTTAGTTAGAGTTAGTTGTTAGTAGGCTTAGAGTCTATTACTGGGAAACAACCACTTTAACAGTCTCAACATGATCATCAAATCGCATGAGTTGGCTAGGACCTGCAACTGAAACAGCTGAGATCTAGGGTGATGCTATAGCTGAATCCTCAGGTATGTCCTGAGAATGAGAAGGCCCAGCCTTGCTGTGAGGCTTATATAATGCTTATGAACAAGCAAAATATATATGCCAAGTTGTGCAAGTGGGGTTTAACGTTGTCAAAGGATCCATACAATCGACACAAGAAATCAACTAGTACACTAGTTGAACGTCTACAAATCACTAGGACACAAGGGAAGTGTACGAGTGATGAATGAAACAATGTAATATGATAATATGGTCTCAATATAATCAAGACAACACAAGCCAACCTATAAACCTATCTATAACTATTCCTATACGTTCCTATGACGCAAAATAACCTATTGAACCTGACAAGGGTAAAGACCTATTGTTCCTATGAAAGGCACTGGTTACACTAGCCGAACTAGCACGACAACCAGGCCACCTATAAGCTAGTGGGGCTCCACACTAGTCCTGAAACAATCAATCCTATCCAAAGAGACTAGATGAACTAGCTCTGCCCTATGGGTATCTCAAAGTTCTAATTTCACAACTAGTTCAATATAGAGAAGGGCTTTTCAAAGGTTTATTTTCTAAGTTATTTTCTAAGCACACATCGCCTCTATGGTCAACGATAGAAGACAAGAACTTTGCTATTGGTGCACTAGGGCTACATATATAGCAGGGTAATTGCTTGAGAGCTTTCTAGGGGAAACCCCTGCTGCTTATATATCTGCAAGTGTACATACTTACATATAAGTGAAAGTGGACATGATAAAGTAATAGTAACTAGGCAGGAAACGAGAACAAGGAGAGGATTCTGTCCATATGAAGTAAGTATCTACCAGAAAAGGAAGGTTTGGGTATATATTGGTCAGAATTTGACATTATTTTGCAAGACTGCAAGTAATATTATTTTTTGGTTGCTAGGAAGTGGCGTGCAGAGGAGCTGTTCCACATGGTGTGTTTTGGATATCGATGCTAGGACATAGTTATTCTGCTTGGAACTTGCTAGAAGTCCAATCTTGACCGAAGCACTTTGGATTCGTATCTGAGGAAGGTAGGCTCAGTGCCCTTGTCATTCTATATTATATTTTCTATGTCCTAGGACAGTCCTGGAATCAAAGTCCTATCTGTTTCCTTGCTATAGGACTACACATCCCTTACTAGTGTCTGTACTAGCAGTAGGGATGCCAACTCAAAGCTCAAGGGATATTCCAATTGATATTGGAAAGCTGTTAAGCCTCCATATGGCCCTCGTATCAATGACCCAGTTAGACATTTCTAATCCAGGCAACTTTGCTCTCAAAGGTGACTCACACCTCCAGCTTCTACCATATTTGGTATATAGCTCTGATCCATCCCCTAGGGTTCTTCTACACTGTGGTAGTTGGTTCTCGTTCACTATCCCATCTCATATGTCCCATAGCACACTTATAGCGTAGCCATATGACCTACTAGGAAGTCTACCATGTACAGTAGCATGTCCTCATAAGGTCCCAGCCTGATAATAGAGTATAGATACAGTCTACAGTTTTCAACACGTATCCTAGCGCAATAATATAGGGCTCACAACGACATCAACACCTATGCGCGCGTAGCTAGTATTCACTATGCAGTGCATGCCTATCTTATTCTTTGTCATATGTGCACTACTAGGTTCCTAGCAGTGATACCAAGTCCATATGGTACTTAGTATGATGTACTAGTGTGATTCTGAACACAACAATTAGTGTCAAAATGACTGGTTTTCAGCAATTTCATTCTGGAACCCTCACACCGTTAAGCTTCATCTCGCCCCTGGATTAACAAGATAACTTGCGCCAAGGTATTCATCCTCCTTTCTGCAAACAGGCCCTTTCTAATATGATCATCAGCTGGGGCGGAATTGTACGATCTCATGAATGTCAATAACGCATTTGCTTTTGAGGGCGAAGGGTATGGAGACACCATCAGCAACAGTTTTGGCAATGGATTTGGTGCTATCCCCAACAATTCTATATGGAACTACCTTCCTCAGACTTCCCCATCTCAACCTGAAGAGCTCTCACCCCATTCACCCCCATACTTCCTTCCCCAAAGTTCTCCTCTATCCCAACCTGCAGAGTTCTTGTCCCATTTGACTTCTGCACCTTTGGAGCCTTTTACGCCTTCGTTGATCACTGCAGCATCACCTGTCGCAGGCATGGCCATCCAACCAATGTCCAATAGCTCCTGTTTCAACAGTGCACAAGATTTGCAACATCCGAAAGTGTGCACCACGTCAAATGTCAAGAAAAGGAAATGTAGAACAGAAGAGGATGCATTGTTGGAGTACACAGAGGATATACTCAACCAGGGTGAAAATAGCATGAAACGCCCAAGACAGAGCCTCACCAACACTATATAATTCATTTGTCGTAGCAGTACCCACATAGAATAGATGTCCTCAGACTATCGTGAACCCACAACTTTGCCCAAAAGTGGGAGCTTGTATCTAGTACCTGAGGTGGAAATGGTAGACATGGGCGTCCTAGTGCCTAGTTAGTGTCAGAGTTTTAGATTGAACTCTGTTAGCAGCAATAGTGCAGATAGCACGATATAAATGATAGCTGATGACCAGAGGGGTTGAGAGAGAATACAACTCTATGTGATTCAATGATGTATGTAGGGTTTTCTGTCTAGCTTTTATACATGAGTGAGGGATAAAAGATAATCCTAAAGGTACAATAATAGATACTAAGTGAACTAGAAATAACTGCACAGTCAATGTCAGTAACTGTCAGTAAATGGTGGTACAAGCGGGTTAAAGCAACTGTTCTATGTATATCTGCTTTCTTAGTAATTGTGGCATAGGTGGAATAAAGTGGAAAATGACTTGTCTAGTGATATCTATATTTAGAATTCCAACAGTTAGACAGTCTGGGCTACTAGCAGTATGCCCTGTCTTGCTGTCTAGCTAGACATTTCAAAGGTATTGTATATGGTTCAGTGTTGCTCACTCAATACAATATATACCCTGTCTTGCTGTCTAGCTAGACTATGTGTTACGGATCAAAGCAGGGACAATCCGGATGTTGCTCAATACAATCAAATTCCTTGTGCTAAACATACATAATCTGATTATATACTCAACACATGAAGTGTATCGGCAACTGAATACTAGATCAGTACAGAGAACCAATAGCGGTAAAAAAAAAAACATATGAGCATCCACAGCATCAGGCAGATCGTTCCCTGAGAGTACCTCGACTCCAAGGAATTGGGTGAATCGAGTCTTCATCCAATGAAGCATATACTTGTTATATCTTGTAGCAAGCCAATTGTCCAGAAGCCCCTTGTCAAAGCTAGTGACACTGTCCTGGAGCCTGGCAGCTTCCAGCCCAAAGCTGATGCACAGGGACCCCTGAAAGGTCCACACTCTCCAGTATTCCTTGAGCATCGGTACCCGAGGGACAATCCATTCTGTTAAAGAGGCTGCTTATGGCTGGATTGGCACTGCTCATAGTGTTGATAATTAACTGAACGTTCGACTGTGTCTGGGGTGTTAGAATGTTGATTACAGGATTTTCCAGTTGCAGAGTAATTGGAAAGTCCTACAGAAAAAGTTAACACATCAACATTGGACACCCTGTACACAAAGATGAACCGCTATTTTACAAAGAACCACCAACTCAAGCAGATTAGGATGCTCCTTGTTGTACAAGGTTGAGATTAAACCATCATAGGTTCTAGGGTAGGCATCTATGAGGCAATTCAAGAACTCTTGGTGGCAGAGACTTTTAATGATGGGAGAAATGCCGTTGGGCGAGCCATTTGTTGACAGGCTGATGGAGGACATTTGAAGTGTCAAAGTCATCAGTAGTAGCCTGAGTGTCAGTATAAGTACATGCCGAGAGGTGAATGGGAGTGTCTAGCTAGCCACAAAGGTAGGAGCTTTCTACCATCAGGAAGGTTAGCATAATTCATCATTCTTAGCTAATTCATATTCCTGCTGGCCAGAAAGATAGATAGGGTTGAGCTTGTTTGAGGTGATGAGTATCAGGCACCTGGATGCACCTAAGAGTGTGTCTAGCTAGCCAAAAAGGTAGGCTTTATTTACCTAGCTAGTGTGCAACAGCTCATTGATATCCTCAATATCTTGATATAAGAAGGTAACATACCAGGACAGGGACCACAATTCGGTAATGCGTCACAAAATCAACTCAAGTACTAGTAATAGGCTCTGCAACTCTGAGTCACTAATAGAACTGTAGGACACAGCAGAAGCCTAATAAAGACCACTAATACAAAGATCAAATAGATGCTGGTTATAAACAGCAGCACACTAGTGACTAGTTGTGCAAGTGTGGTTCGACGTGATCAGAGTTGCCGTACTTAGAATAGTACACAAACTATAGATCTGAGAGTGATGATACGCTCTTTGTTACTTCAAAAGCAATCTAGATACACCTTATATTAGGGTCACAATAAGGGTTCGAAGGCTTATATAAGGGGTAGGAACAGTCCCAAGGGCTATATGTAGCGATCTTGAGTTCGACCAATACTGCCTCAAGTGTATTGACCCTGATAGAATCAAATCAACAAACTGTGCGCAAGCAGGAATCCAACTGACTCTCCAAATGGTCAATCTGGGCCTCTCTACGTCACTAGAGCTTATAAAAGCTAGTCTGAGGTCTAATCTCTACACAGGAACGCAATGCAACCAATGTCTAATGCTGCAGATCACAAGCCAAATACTTGATCTCTGCCAATACAACTTAAGCTCTTGTCTACAGCAAGGTCTCAACTAGACTTTCAATCTAGGGCCTGTCCTGAGGAAGTGGAAGTGAATGCAAAGGTCACTAATAGATCAACTAGGCCTGATCAAATGTCTTCTAAGCATGAACACCACTGGATCAACTTATATAAGAGGTCCAATCGAAATGCACAGATGCCAGTAGAGCAAATATCAGATCAAAGAGGTCCATTCAACTGACAGCCACATACAACCTAATGATATGGGCTACAGAGCACTCTCCCTTCATCTTCTCTGCCCTTTTACCTACAAACTACAAGCCTATATATACTGTCCAGGAAAGATAAGTAAGAAATTAGCTAATATAAGGTGAAAAACAAGCGGAACATCAATGAAATAAGTGAGGAACAGAGATAATCTATAAGAAATATACAAAATAGGGAAATATGATAGTCACAACATCCATATAAGTTGTTTATGTGTGACCAATAAATAATATATCTATCTTTAGACTCAGGAGTTGAATCCTGTGCCTGCAGGTTGGCATTTAGCCTGTTTGAAATTTATCTTTTTCATGTGCCAAGACACTTATCCACTAATAAGAGTCATTTCCGACATCTCTGAGCACTGGAATGGCTCAGTCATCCATGCTCTAGACCTGGGATATCTTTTACCAGTCTCCATGACCGTATGGGACCCTACTATAAGGGGTATATCAAGCTTATCTGCTTCCATACTAAGTGTTCAGGTGTTGCCACCATTTTAACAGCTTTGCCTCCATGTCTGATCATCAGGAACAGCCTTTGCCAACATTCTGGGTTCGGCAAATGCCTTATATAAGCCCTCAGATCATTTCTGCTAATGGAGCCGTCCTCTGCATCAACTTGGATCGTTTCCTTGAACCCACATTCTCTTTGGTTGGTCATGAAAAGGTATTAAAAGTGTTTTAAAAGCAAATAGTCCCTTTAATATGTCTTAGACCTTGCACAGACGGTGTACCAGTCGTGATCCAACGTAGTACAGCTCCCTACAGTTTTCAGGAAAGGGTCCGCATTGACAGAACCACTAATATAAGCTATAGCAGTGGCCAGATACCCATGTGAGGCATACCATATAACCATATACCTGCTAATATAAGTGTGTCTGACAAGTCCTTGACTTTGACTAGCTATTCAGGGCTCATACTAGTCCTTCAGAGTCCCAATCATAGCATAACAGAATATAAAAGTGCAATAATGCATTTGAATAAAAGGTATTAAAAGTCAGGCATATCATTGAGCTGGTGGAATCCAGAGAGAAATGGGAGGTGGGTGCTTGAACAATTGGATATTGGGCTCAGAACGAAGAAAGCACAAGCCAAATTGATGACAGATTCAGGTGGCAAAAGGCGTCTAGTTCGACATCAACACGGGTGCGTTCTGCCTGTGATATCGCAATCAGCTTGTTGATGTCAGCTGGAAAGGACAGTCTAGCTAGACATGAGATATTGGATATCGATGAAGAAAGGAACTGATGACAGCTTCAAGTGGGATTTACCAACCTCATGATGTCATTCTGCGGGAAAGGGCATCTAGTTAGACATCAACGTGGGTGTGTTCTGCTCATCACAATCAGCTCATTGATATCTAGAAAGAACAATCTAGCTAGACATGAATGCAGGTTTCTACAATTGGAGATCATCACAATCCAACTCTCAGTGATGTAATCTGGTAAGGATGGTCTAGCTAGACTTCAAGGCAGATTTCTACAGTCAGTGATCAACGCAACCAACTTCAGTGATGTAGTCCGGGAATGACGGTCTAGCTAGACATCAAGGTAGGTTTGCTCTACTCATCTAAGGCAGGTGTCATGGTGTTACAGGGCACTAGTGATCTGTATCTGGTACACAGTGTCAGGTGAGGGTGGTTATTACTATCTGTACTGATGCAGAATCGTTTGGACTTGACATATGTTTGACTGTGTAGAATGAGGCTGTAGAGTGATAGGGAGAATAAGGAATGGGAGCAGGCAGGGACTCAGATGATCACATGCAACTTGAATATCACCATGTAACGTCACAAATGGGCCAACAGCCCAGTGGAAAAACCTGTCTAACTACACCGCGGACAGGCATTTATGCCTGGGACGTAAGTCTTGCTTTATAATTGGGGAGGGCATGTGACTGATATGAGCGAGACTTGGCACATACCTGGCAAGTACGTAGAATAGACGCCTGTACGTAAGAAACTACGGGAAGCAAATATAAATGCAAAAAGTAATTTGTAACACAAAAGGATTGAACTGTTAACCTGGCGATTAGATTACTTCGTAGGTACTGTACATCTCAGAGGAGATGTACCACTCCACTACAAGGGAATTGGAAAAGTACAAGGACGCCTGCAATATAGCGTCATCTCCCACTGTCTTTGCTCAGGTAGATGGCCCGGGGCAAGTGTGATGCCACTCCTTTATTGAATGTACCTAGACATAGCTTTTAAGCAATAAATTCAGCTAACCATCATGCATACCAGACATTTCTGCTGTAGATACCTAAACATAATACATCCAAGGCATTGAATTGAGGGTATATATTTGTTGTTGCCGTCCATCTTAACAGCTAATTCATGGTGTAGTGGTAACTAGTGTGGGTATCCGCTCAAGCCGATGTGTCAGGTGGGCTAGGTTAGTGGTTCGATCCTTTTTCGTGACACCTCATTATCCTGGTATATATTCTTACGGTCTGCTCGCTTAGCAAAACTTACTTGCCAAGTACGTAGGACGCAGAGCTAACATAAATGCCGAGAAGACATCCCAGGCAGATGGCCACGTATGTGTTACATCAGCAACACAGCTTGTCCACGCATAAAGTAATACTTAGATGTCAAGCATAAATGCCTGTCAGTGGTGTAGACATCTGGATGAACGTTTGTTACAGGTAGAGGTTTAGGGTCAAGAAGTATCAATTTGTATTTCTGTATCATAGGTATTTTATAGGTAAAATAAGATATCAAATATAGGAAAATAGTTAGGGGTCCGGGTATGGACATCTGAGGATGTCTTTCCTCAACACTCCCCCACAGACAAGGACGTAAGAAATAATGAACAAATAAGAAATCTTAAACTCCCCCATATCTTTACTCCCCCTGGCCCCCCTCACATCACATAAAAATGTCCTGGTCCTACTGATGCCCCATCCAAAGATAATACCAATGCTACATTAGCAGCTGGAGTCACTCCACTACCCCCTTGCCGCAACCTCACATACCAGTCTGGAATCTGCCCTTCCTTTGCTCCTCCTGGCTGAAAACAATTCTCCACAGTGTGATTGAGTCTTCCACAGTTCAAGCATTTAAGTCGCTCCCCTGCCATCAATGCATCAACTCAGCCATCATTCAAAGCACAGCCTATCCCACCAAATCCAGCAATAGTACGGGTTGTCTCTTTAAAATCCTTCTCCACCTGAATAAGACGCAATTCCACATCATCAACAGTCAACGACTCCTTTGAAGATTCCAACGATATGACAGTTGATTTGAATTCTGGGTGATTTGTGCAGGCACTGAGCATTGTTGCGATGATCTGGTTATCAGAAGGGCAGTCGCCATGGATACACTCCAGTTCGTCGGCAGCAGTCCTAACTCTACCCATCACGTCAACAAGCTTGTCATCCCATCCCATGAACCTAATCCCAGAGAATCTCCTCCAGGCTCGCACAGCACCTCCCACACCGGCATCTCCAAAGACTACAGCCAAATGTGCCCATGGTCCAGCAGGATCATCAATATAGTCGTTCACATGGCCGAGAACAGCATCCTCAAGCTGCCTAAAAAGGAGATCTGTCATTGCATTTCTCCAATCACGCCAACCCTTCCATGCCTTGCCATTCTTCCCGGTCGTCAGCTCTACATCCGTCCCTTCTAACATTTCCAGGAGTCCCTGAGCCTTTGCAGCCACCTTTGTTCGTAGAGCCCAAGCAGGGTAATTCTCCTCTCCCTGGAGCCAGCAAATGTTCTCGTCTTTCGCCATTAATCGGTCAGGTCAATCGGTCAGGTCGGTCGAGTCAGTCTTGTTTGGTCGGTCTCGGAGTTGGTCTCAGGGTTTGGTATTGGTAAAGGTTCAGGTCATCTTTGGTTCAAGGTTCGGAGAGTTCAAGTTTGTAGTGTTGTGTTACATCCGTACGACTTCGGGCGAGATCTCATCCGACAAAGTCCAACTCATCCTCTCATCCGACCTCATACGCTTCGTACGTCGTACTCAGCTCAACATCTTCATCTCCGTTTCATCTCGCTATCATGTTCCACGTTGCTATTAATATCCGTTTCTTGCTTGCGCCTTCTTGACACATATACCTCATGGACTACACATGATACCCACGCGCCCGCGTATATCCATAGTATATAAACTAGATGTATTATACCGAGTAACTCAAGTAGAAAATTAACGTTGTTCTCTGCTACTCTCATCTCTATCATCCTCTTGCTCTACGGCCGAGACACTTGGTCTCTGCCGTCTCTATCTCTTGCTCTCCGTACGAGGCATCTCCCTCATACGCTCTCATCCTGCATAGTGCATCAGTGCTGTTGCCGATAGCTTCAGCAATAACTCTCTTCGCACGGTCTTCTCCTCGTACGACGTTCCGTCCGTCGTCGGCCGTGCTCTCTTGTCTCTTTCTTGCACAGTCCTAACAGTATTTTCTACTTCGAACTGTTGCTCTATGTCCCATACCAACTTCAACTATCGTCCACACGTCGACTTCAAATATCGCAACGAAATCCCTGTTACTACTCTCACCATGAAACCCACATCCCACAAGTCAACCTCGCGCGACGACCGAGCTAATCGCCGAGCTCAAGGCATCCCTGCTGCAATCGGAAAGGTCACGCGAGCTGCACGCAAAGCTAATACCTTCGTAACGCAGGGCGACCTCATTATCGACTCACTCTGTAACGAGTTGCCTGAGGAGCCTCAGACCGAGGCAGACCTCCAACGCATCCTCGAGGAAGGCTCCATTACAGCCCACCTCCTACAATCTACTTCACGCCGCAAGCGACAATCGTATTTGTCGGCTGACTCTGTTAATCATTATTCCCTATCCTCTAATCCTCCTGCTCCCTTAGTCTCTCCTGCGGGAACGAGTGCTTCCGGGCCTCGTACACCGGAACCCAGGAGGCGAAGCGGGCACGGAGAAGGCTCTGGTGCAGCTGGCGGAGTTACTCATCAGAACGTCTCAGGTGAGGCGGGCAGTGGGAACGACAATGCCGCCGGAGACGAGGGCGAAGCAACAGACTTACCCCAAGGACAGAACCCTGATTTACCTCCGGGTGATGATGGAGACGGTTCTGGCGACGATGATGACGGGAGCGATCCTGGCGGTGGCAGCGGGGGTCCTCCTGGTGGTCCACCTCCTCCTGGTCCTCCTCCTGGTGGTCCGAGTCCACCGAGGGATCCTCCTGAGGACGATGATCACTTCGACACCTTCGCTGACATTACTAGGTTGCTCACCGCCCTCACGGCGCGCGTCATGAGCGCTCCTCGGGACAAGCCTCGCGCTAAGTCCAAACTCAAGGATCCCGATACCTTCGACGGTAGTAACCCCAAACAACTCAAACCCTGGTGTGCGTCCCTCACTCTCCACTTTAACGATCGGCCGGATATCTTCTACGACTCTCCTGCCAAAATCCGTTTCGCACTATCCTTCCTCCGTGACAACGCTGCCAAGTGGTTTCAGCACGATATCCTCGGACATCGCCTAGGCGATCGGCCACTCTGGATGGGCAGCTGGTCCGCTTTTTTGGAGGAACTCATCGACAACTTCGGTCCTCAGAACGTACGAGAGGAGTGCGAGGAGATCCTCTGCACCCTCAAGATGGGCGAATTCGACCGCATCCGTAGCTACGACCTGAAGTTCCAGGATACCATCGCCGAACTCGACTGGGGCGAAAACGCATACACCTTCCAGTACTACCGCGGTCTTCCCGACCGACTCAAGGACGATGTTACGAAAGCCGGTAGGCCTGATACATTCGTCGCACTCCGCTCCCTCACTCGTACTATGGATAACCGTCACTGGGCTCGCCTGGGCGAGAAGGGACGAGTGAAAGGGACTGCCCAGACTTCCGGTTCAAAGTCTGGCACCAGTTTGGATTCCGGTAAAGGCAAGAGCTCGTCTTCGGGCGGTGGCTCTGGCACCTCCTCCGGCTCTTCCTCATCCAAGCCTTCCGGATCATCTTCTTCCTCTTCTTCCTCTTCCTCATCCAAGTCCGGGTCCGGCAATCAGTCGAAGTCACTTCCTTCGTGGCTTGAAGGCAAACTCCAGAACGGCCGACTCACGGACGAGGAACGAAAACGCCGCAAGGACAACGGTCTTTGCATGTTCTGCGGTGATAAGCACAACATCAACGACTGCGCTAAGAAGAAGGCCCGAGACGCGAAAAAGGCCTCTGGTCGCGCTGCTACTGTCGAGAAGGACGAGTCCTCGCCCGAATCGAAAAATTAGAGCGCGGCTCCGACGATTCGACACCAGCTCGGAGTTGCGTTGAGCCTTCTGGTGTCTACCACGAAGTCACTCTCAATGCAGCCGCTCTCTCTAGCCAGTCTTTACGCGTTCCCTTGTCTTGTAATATTGCTTTAGATACATTGTCCGCATCCAAACCTTCTACTTCTTGTTCTTCCCCTTTCCAAACCCTACTCCTACATTTGCTTGCTCTCGTAGATTCCGGATCCTCCCACTGTTTCATAGATAGTGACTACGTCCGTAAATACTCTATTCCCACAGAGCAGATACCTCCCGTGCGACTCAAACTCCTAGACGGTTCAAACGGTACGCTTATCACTGAGATGGTCACTCTTCCTATCCGTTTCGGCTCCGGAGATCTCTTTTACCTCGACTTCTACGTCACCCGACTAGATTCCGACTGCAACGTAGTACTAGGATACAACTGGCTCACCCACCACAATCCGTTGATTAACTGGGCTGATGGCAGTATCACATTCCGGCACCACGACGCAGCTTCTCCTTCTGCAGTTCCGCGACCTGCTTCGGCCGCATCCAACTCCTCGTCAGATTCGTCCACCTCCGCTTTGCCAGATCGTTCGACTCCTCCTCGGACGAGAAAGCCACATAAGCCTTCCTGGCCGTACGAACCCGTCTACACTCTTCCCGAAACTCGCGCTGCTCCTGCTCCTATCACTCTTGTTTCGGCCGGAGCTTTCCTCCGTGCCTGCAATGAGCCTGGCTCCCAGCAGTATACCCTCTGGGCCCAGGATCCTTCGGAGCCGAGCTTAGCCGCCAAATCTAGCGACATTGAGCCGGTTGATATGTCTGCTATTCCACCTCCTTATCACGAGTTCGCATCCGTCTTCAACGAGGATCTGTCCTGGAAGCTTGCTCCGCACCGAGAGTACGATCTGAAGATCGAACTCGAGGAAGGCACTGAACCGCCTCTCGGCCGTGTCTACCCTCTTTCGGAGGCAGAGCTTAAAGCTCTTCGGGAGTTCTTGGACGAGAACCTTCGCAGTGGTTTCATCACCTCATCCGGTTCGCCCTTTGGCGCACCAGTGCTCTTCGTCAAGAAGAAGTCTGGCGCACTACGCCTTTGCGTGGACTTTAGAGGTTTGAACAAGATCACCAAGAAGGACCGTTATCCACTTCCCCTTATTTCCGACCTGCTCGATGCCCCGAGTAAGGCTAGCGTCTACACCAAGCTCGATCTTCGCCATGCGTACCATCTCGTACGAATCGCAGACGGCGACGAGTGGAAAACCGCATTCCGCACCCAATACGGATCCTACCAATGGAACGTCATACCCGAAGGACTCACGAACGCTCCTGCTGCTTTCCAGCGGTTCGTCAACTCTATCTTCGCTGACATGCTCGATGTCTGTGTTGTTGTCTACCTAGACGACATTCTCATCTACTCCGAGAACATGGACGAGCACGAGAAGCACGTCAAAGAAGTCCTACGGCGTTTGCAGAAGCACGGCTTATTCTGTAATCCGAAGAAGTGCGAGTTCCACGTATCCGAATGCGAGTTCCTCGGCTACATCCTCTCGCCCGACGGCTTCCGTATGGCTGAAGACAAGGTCCAAGCTATTGCTGACTGGCCCGTTCCTCGTAAAGTCAAAGACATCCAATCCTTCCTGGGCTTCTGCAACTTCTACCGCAGATTCATCTACGCCTACTCCGACATCACTATTCCTCTTACCCGACTCACCCGGAAGGACGTCAAATGGAACTGGTCGTCCGAAGCTCAGCAGGCCTTCAAAGACCTTAAGGAAGCTTTCACCCGAGCTCCGGTGCTCACGCACTGGGAACCTGATCGCCCGATCACGGTCGAAACTGACGCATCCGACTACGCTATCGCTGCCATTCTTTCCATCACCCTTCCTAACGGCGAACTTCATCCGGTCACATTCCTCTCCCGTACCCTCACTGGGGCCGAACTCAACTACGACACGCACGACAAAGAGTTACTCGCTATCTTCGAAGTGTTTAAAACTTGGCGTCACTACCTCGAAGGAGCTCCTAATCCGATTGATGTCGTTACGGACCATAAGAACTTGGAGTACTTCTCTACTACCAAGGTTCTTACCCGACGTCAAGTACGGTGGTCGGAGTACCTCTCAGCCTTCAACATGGTAATCCGCTTTCGGCCGGGCAAACTGGGGGCCAAACCAGATGCCTTAACTAGACGATGGGACGTCTACCCTAAAGAGGGGGATAGCGGCTACGCAGCAGTCAATCCTCAGAACTTCAGACCCATTTTCACCAATGAACAGCTCATCACTTCCCTTCGCACTACCTATCTTGAAGAACCCTGCCTCCGTGCAAGCTACATCATGGACGCTGAAAAGCTCCACTTCGATATCCGAAACTCCCTCTCATCCGATCCTGAAGCGGTTGCGGGCATGCAGCATGCGAAAAAGGATCATCCGCGCTGGTCAATCAATGACTCTGGTCTCCTCCGACTAGACGGCAGAATTTACGTTCCTTCGCACAAAGACTTACGCCTACAAGTCTGCAAGCAACACCACGATCATATCCTTGCCGGGCACTACGGTCAGAACAAGACTCTCGCTGTTATCCGTCGCCTTTATACCTGGCCTCGGATCCGAGACTTTGTGAAAGACTACGTACGATCATGCACCGACTGTGGTAGGAACAAATCTCGTCGACATCGTCCGTACGGACTGCTTAAACCTCTTCCGGTACCCGTACGACCTTGGGACTCTATCTCATTAGACTTCATCGAACAACTTCCTGACTCCAATGGCCACACTTCTATCCTTGTGGTTGTTGATCGCGCATCCAAACAAGCTATCTTTATTCCTCTCCCTAAGAAAATCGACTCCGAAACTCTCGCACGACTCTTCGTGATCCACGTCTTCGCCAAGCACGGCGTTCCCAATCATGTCACCTCCGACCGCGGATCCGAGTTCGTATCCTCCTTCAGCCGAAGCCTCGGCGAAGCCTTGAACATGAAGCTTCACTTCACCTCCGGGGTCAAACTGAACGTACGAACCAAACTCTGGAACAGTACTTGCGTATGTACTGCACTTACCAACAGGACAACTGGGATTTACTCCTTCCTCTGGCCGAGTTCGCATACAACAACGCACCCAGCGCTTCAACTGGTATATCTCCTTTCTTTGCCAACAAGGGATATCACCTGAACATCACCGTGCACCCTGAAGTCGACCTCGCATCCGAGAAAGCCAGGAACTATGTCACCAACCTTGATGAGGTTCATCAGTTCTTGCGCGAAGAGATCAAGGCTGCACAAGAAGCTTATAAGGCTACGGCTGACACCAAACGCAATCCGGCTCCGGACTTCAAAGTTGGACAACAAGTCTACGTCCTCGCCAAACACATCAAGACTACTCGTCCGACTAAGAAGCTCGCAGAACGATACCTCGGACCCTTCACTATCCTTGCCCAACCCAGCTCTAACGCATTCACTATCAAACTCCCCGACTACATGTCCACCATACACCCCGTATTCCACGTTTCCCAAATCGAACCCTTTGTCCCATCCGAAATACCCAATCACACTCTACCTCCTCTGCCTCCGGTCGAGATCGACGATGAAGGTGACCCGCACTACGAGGTTGCTGAGATTCTAGACTCGAAGTTGGATAGAAGGTATAAGTGTCGCCTCCGGTATCTCGTACGATGGGCCGGCTACGAAGGTACTGACGAAGAATTCGAATGGATCTCTGCTGAAGACCTTGACCCGGGCGAAGCTATCAATGACTTCCATTCCAAGCCCAGCAATCGTACGAAGCCGGGACCACTCGAACAACATGTCGCTACCCTTCAAGCCCTATTCGGCTACGTAACGGCCGAATGATCTTGCTTTTCTTGTTTTTCTTTATACCCTCACATAGTTATTTATCACTAATTTTATTGCTTTACAGTTCTTCTTTGTATGCTATATCCACGCCTATGATGAATAGCTGTAGGACGGAAGAGCACTCAGCCGATTCTCATACGAGCTTTCGTGCTAACGTTCTTTCGTCCCAGCTCCAAGTTCTACTTGGCTGAGGCACTTATTTCTTGCTTATCCTTATTTTTCCTTCGTACTATTTCGCACGATACAACTTGCATTCTCTATATATGATGACGTCCGTGATACAAGGTATACAACAAGAAGACAAGATAGGACGAGGCCGGACGAACTACACCCTGCGCCTCTTACTCGAACGCGTCTTCCTCTTCTCCTCTTTCTCATCCTCTTCTTCTTCTTCCTCCTCCTCCTCCTCCGCATCCGAGCTGGTCAGCTTGAAGTGCTGGAGTAAAGCATCCAGCTTCTTCTCGATGCGATCCATCCGTGCCCTTGCCGACCGGTGCTTCCTGTCAATCTTGTCCATCACATCCGTACGGAGCATCTTGACCTCCGCAAGGCACTCTCGTACGTTGTCCATGGTTTCCTCATTGACGGTCTCGGCGGATGCGTGCTTGGTTTTAGCAAAGCTGCATCCTCCGCGTCCGCCGCGACATGCTGAGCACTGGGTGATGGGACGTTTCGCACCCGTGTTCTGAACCTGCACCCAACAAGGCGACGTGGGTCCCTTCTTGGAACAGGATTCGCACTCTGAAGGACAGAAGTCAGCAAGTACGAGCCCGGATCAGAAAGCACTTACCCAAGCCCTTCTCCACCAGTGCCCAGAGACCCTTCTCGCCCGGAAGGGTTGTCTTCTCTCCCCTCGTCTTGACGGGCTGCTTCTCCTTGTCGTTCTTCTCGCCCGACTCCTCTCCTGCGGTCGCCTTCGCCTTGCCTTTCCCTTTGCTCGACAACGCACCTAACGCAGGGGGG